>WOFM01000236.1:155720-457488 GCA_011428145.1 Ericerus pela
TGATCGGTTGTTACGAATATTGCTAAGACCTGGCCGGGCAAAGAAACAATTGTATTTACACTGATACCTATTTGAAGCACCTATTTGAAGCTTTGGGGTTGAAGGAAGTGATTTATATAGCAAAGCTCTCACTTACTCCGTTCAACAAATAATCAGCGTAAATAATCTGCTGAAATCACGTTTTCTTGCAGTATGTAGGCTAACTTCTAATAGCTACTTAACTTACCAACCCATATAAAGACAGTGTGGCATTTGAACCACACATATCGGCCTTAATTCTCGCTGCTATTAATTGGCGCCATAGCCGAGTGAATATGTTGCCTACTTTTGGTGGCAACAGACGTAGGTATTCTTCTGGTAGACAGTTCTATTGCCTGGACTGGCAAAATACCTGCAGTTAGAATTTATACCTTCGATCATTAGGTGCGTAGATACCAAGCGGCGAGCAGCCATATTTCGCTAATATTAATCAAACGGACCATAATTAGGCATAGATTTTCTGCACACGCGCAGTATATCTTTTTAATATGGCACACATTTTTATTTTCACTGCGGGGGTAGTAACTAGAATTTGAAGGTGGCCAGCACAAATCTTGGTTCAAATTTCGGTGTCAAGGAGAGAAGAAAGAAAGAAAAAAAGAATGTGTCCGTGTGTGAATAGGTGTGTAGTTGTGTGCATGCACACTGCGCACGCATACAACCACTTCACTATTGCGGTAGCCCATAATTTGTTTTTCTCTCGATCGTTGTCTCTGCCTCCATCTCTGCAACCCAGAAATTAATTAATTAATTTTTTATTTGGAAGGGGAGATATATTTTTTTCTCGTATAAGATGAAGACTTATGGCAACTAATAAATGAGTACCACGTTAAATTCTTCAGTCTACTTTGGCAGACACTGAAACGAGTGTTTTTTTTTTTTGTTTTTTTTTCATTTTATTGGTCCTGTAAATCTAAAAATATGAAAGACTGTGTTGTGAATCCAGTGAAATCGAGTGAAATTTATGCCCATTTACGGGTTTCGTAATAACAATGTTGGCACAGATTTTCCTGTTTGCATGGATGTTCATACACCTTCTATATAACCGAAGGTATAATATTGGCACTGTATATTATTGTCGACGACATAAAGGTGAATTTTGATCTGTCCTCCAAGGGGTACCAATAGCCACTTGGTATGAAGTTGGATTTTGCAGTAGATGAATTGTAGAAACCCCAGTTCGAATTCTCCAGCTGGCATATCCTACAAAGTGACGACTCTGACCCATAAAAGGCTGGCATCTGTCATAACACTTGACACATTTTGCGAAATATATTGGTTCCACAACGCACTAACCCTGCATACCTACTCTGCTTCAACGTGTTACTTGCTCGTTCAAACCTGATATCTCTTTTTAGTACTATTAGTATGAAGAGGGGGAAACCACATAAAGGCAAACTTTCACCTGTCCACCAACTCGCATACGAATGGTGCTGGATTTTAGAACAGACGAGTTGTGGAGATACACAGGCTATCCGCTCTAACGCCCAAGCCGGCAGACCCCACAAAATATAAATAGAAGAGTTTGTAAGCACGAATGCGTGTAAATATGTATGTGTGTATGTATTTATGTATGTTATGTGTAGGTACGTATGTATGTAACTGTATGTAATTATGTGTGGTAGATGAGTATGATAGAGATATGATGGGTACGGTATATTTGTAACGCGCCGTCCCTTAAGAACCCGTTTAACAAATCGAGTTGAAATTTTTAGAACTTTTTGTGTAGTTCCAGAGAAGGTTTTAAGTCACCGTAAAAGTCGATGGCCCCCTGGGGTCAGATTCATAAATATTAAGCGCATCCTACTCCCTATCAAATTTATTACTATTTATCCTTCGTAGAAAACTATCGCTCTCATTAATATCAGCAAGTCTCCGAAATTTCGAGCTTCCACATTTACGCTTCCTTCAGACGTGAGGCTCCAAAATGTTACAAAATTGTAAGATGAAAAAAACCTGCCAGTGTAAGCTGGCAAACTTGCATTTTGGTCATCGATTTTGGTAATCGTTCTCCAAGCACATATACCTACCTATTATTCTGTCATTGTCGTGTGGATTAAAAACGCTTCGTTTCAATCGACCAATTTATGGAGAAAAACAAACGATAATACAGAGTGGATAAATAAATGGACGATGGCGGGTGGATGGGTGGATGGGTGGATGGATGGATGGATGGATGGATGGATGGATGGATGGAATGGGTTGATTTCACTGGCACTCTCCCGGTAGCCGTTCGTTCAGAAGACGAGACATTATTCCGTGATGTGTATTAAAGAATGACTACAGCACTGCTGCGTACCAAGAGGTACTGGACAAGGTTAAGCGAGAGTGTAAATACCTGATCTATCGATACGTTTTATACCGCCTATGTGCATCGAACGAATGTGCGCGCGTGTGCGCGTATGCGCGTATGTGTGAGTATGTGTGTGTATTTGGAGAAAGAGGCAAGGAGACGCAGGTGTGATCGGGTTAGAAGTGATGCCAGAGAAGATGGAGAGAGAGAGAGAGAGAGAGAGAGAGAGAGAGAGAGAGAGAGAGACCATATCCAAGTACGAAGGACGGATATATGTATCTGTTCGGTTACTTTTCACTTTCTTTCGACGATGATGTCATTACAGGTCACAGCCAACGGTGCTACTGTTATTGGCTTATTGGTTCTGGTAGGCTACTAGTCTCGTTTCGAAAACCACAAATTATATGCTTCTTTACGTAGGTACCTAACTACCTACTTAAAATATATCGCCGCTTTTTTTCATCTTTTAATTCCGATTTCGATAATGATAAGTACGTTGGCTTTCTTTTATGTTACATCGTCTATTGTTTAACGTAGGCACCGTATTTCGTGACGATTACGAGTTCCTGATCGTTGATTATCCTAAATGTTTTAAGCTGTAGGTAATCGATCGCACTCGTAGATAAGATTCTAATTAATTGGATCGCGGTCAACAGACGATCATCTGTGAGGGCTGATATTCGTATTGGCCAAGTTTTTTTGAATTGAAATTCAAACCGAAATAAGTGGCAAATATAGCAATCAACTTAGTATTAGGTACCTATTTTTTTGAAGAGTCGAGCGTATGTAGAGTGGAAAGAAAGTTTTTTCTCAGTTTTCATAAAACACTCTATTTTTCGTTGGCAAACCTTCACTTGGTACATACCTATACATCTTTGTAACGATATTCTGCAAATCGACATATCTTACGAATAAAGAGTGTTCAAAATAAAAATGTAAGTATTTTAACGAAGAACTATAAATACAGCGACTAAATTATGAAATATAAGTACCGATACAAGCTTTAAAACGTGCGTCTATTATACAAAGTTATAAAAGAAAGAAGTACCCACCTAGGTACAATCACCAAAAATAGGGTACCTATTATATAAGTATTAGGCCAGAGTTATAGGTTAATTTACTTTGTCGAGGATATTCAGGGAATAGAAATATGATGAATACGCAATCGCAGATAATTCGTGAGAACATTCACAAAAAGTTGTTGTCCAAAACTTACGTTTTAAGGAAATTTCTGATTTGGGATTAACATAAATATTAATATACAGTCGTGATGCGGTATAACGCTACGTTTTTAGATAAGAGAGTGTACCTATTCTAGGAATTTAGGAATGATGGGAATATTATTAATATCAAATATGAGAGTATTTACATAAGCGCTGAATGTAAGGAAAATGTATAATTACAAATTTATAAATAATTTGGCGAACTTAAGAATATAACCTAAAATATATTGACAAACAAAAACATGTCACAAAACGTATTTATTTTTATCTACAGAAAAAAACTGATGCACCGAAAAAACATTAGTTAAAACATTTTTCTGATCAGAAAAAAGTTGAAGTGTCTATGTAATTTAAATGAATGTATAATAATAATTCGTGATTTTAAAACTTGTTAATATTCCTTCTGACATATGTTTTGCGTTTGCCTGTAATCTTGATGTTAATCAATTCAGCAGAATTTTTTTTTTTGGTCGAAAATTGCAACTGAAAAAACTGTTTTGCAAAATGGAAAGTGAAACTAGTCAGTTTTAAACTCGATTTTTAAGTAGGTTTTCTATTAAAATCTATTATTATTAATTTTGGTGTCATGGAACGACCTGGGGGTGGGATAGGTACGTTTTTCGTTTCAGAATTCGAGGCAAATTTTGGCACCGAAAACTCAAATTCATAAACATAGAAAACTATAGCGCAGTTATATTAGGCTAGAAAACCGTTTGCCAATTTTCATAAATAATATTTAAAAAATAAAATAAAATAAAATAAAAATAAAAACAATCCAAATTAATGCGATGCAAAAACGACGCTCGTAACCCCTTGCGCTATGAATAAGAAAAAGATACTTCAACTTCTGCCAAACTTGCACTCGCATACTGAAATTCTATTGTTAAAATTTCAGCTCGATCCATTTGGTAGTTTTCTCAAAATCGTGATCCAAAATTCTTTTCCAGTTTCCAAGGAAACTAAGTATTCACCTAACGAATAGGCATCAAACTTCTATTCGACTTACACATATGGTGTAAGGAAAATCTATTGTGAAAACTTCAACCCAATCCTTTTTGCAATTTCCTCAAAATCTTTTCCAGGAATTGTTTGTTTTCCAGTTTTCTCGGAAATTGCTGGACCAGTAGGCACCGAACTTCTTTTAGACCTGCTCCTATATAAGGATTACCTTTCATAAAAATTTCAGCCCTATCCCTTTCGTCGTTGTTTCAAAACCGTGAACCCGAAATTTAGATGATGCGTACATAGGTACATATCTATATTGTATATTAATAAAACTCATTGTATGTATGTTTGTGCGCCCATAACTTCAGAACTGCTTTGAAGATCGAGATTAAATTTTAAGTATATACTCGTGTTATTCCGAGACATGTTTGAAGTCATCGTCCATATCTCTGGGGGCAAAGTTGTCCGTTTTCACTAAAATTCTTCATTTACCGTACGAAAAAGAACAAAAAATGATAAAAGAGAATGAACAAAATGGCGTATCGCGGGCACAGTTAGTACCTATATAATAAAATTCAATCCTACTTTTTGTATATATATCCGCGTGTTTTGCAACATTCGTAACATTATTTTGAAAAAAACTGCTCTTCTCTCACTTCACGATTTCTCAGCTATACTATTTAAGCTATAAAGCTGAGGTTTGTACTGTTGAAAAGAGAAGAAAATTTACTCTAGTTTTCTAATAAAATTAATTTTTTTATCGCCATTTGGTTTTCACAAATCACAGAAAAACTGCAAATTAATAAGAAATATGCCGTTTTTGAATTCGTCATTTATTTCAAAAACTAATAGGTAATGCCAGAAAAAAAATTTTCAGCAACGATTCCCCCACTTTTTAATAACAAATTCATTTCCACCATCAGATTTCACCTAAAATGAATTAATGACAAGATACGGTGAGAGAAAATACAAAAATAAAACTGGGGGCTCTGCGTATATATATACTGTATATATATATATATATATATATATATATATATATAAAGTACGTTCTGCATAATATTTCGCCACCTATCACACGCATTATGTATATGATTTTGGTCATCCGGTATTAATTTGTAACTGGAGCGGGTGGAGAGAGTGCATAGCCCCCTTCTCCCACGCTAGTAATTTTCTATTATGTATGAATTCACTTTTAACGTAGTACAGGTCGCAATTTTCATTCGATGGTCATGAAATTTGGTACACTAAAATTCATAAATAATATTAATATGGCAGAAAATTGCAATGAACTGAAAGTTCAAATACATTTAAAATTATTAAAATTATTAATTCATTATATGTTAGGTACGTCCGGTATATTCCATTATGTCGCATTTTTCGGGCCTAAACGGTTCCAAACGATTTAAGGTGCGCCTAATTTTCGCGCAATGGTCACGCAATTTATAATGTATTACCTACCTATATTCTAACATTCGGCAAAATTTGGTTTCAATTGGTCAAACGGTTCACGCGTAAAAGTGATTCGAAAAGAGTACAGGATTAGCATTGCGGTTGGCTCCAACCGTTTTTCTATGAAACTACTCGAAGAGGCAGCCTCGAGGGTGCAGTGATATTTCAAACGATTGGGCCGCCAACGTCTCGACGACGAATACGATTTCGACTCCAGACTGTCGAGCTCGCCTTACAAATATCGATTTCGGTGAGAACTTTCGCCGCCTACCCGCGTATACTGCCATGCCTACCTACCTATTATCTGCTCGAGTCCTAATCCACCATGCATACCTAAACATCGACTCGAGTCGTAGACTTGAAGAGCGGTTCTCTGTTCTCTTTGCGTTGCAGCTGGTCGGCTGGTATCCACAGTACAGCCTCTTTATCCACACATAGCGCGAACACACCGCCATCTTACGCTAATTCGTCGAGATTGTCGATTGTCGTTGATACCCGCAGGTAAATACGTTTAATAAATATACCCGGGTAGATACATATTTGGAGAGCGATAATTGACACGCGAATGAAACGATTTACACGCAGCAAAGTGCGTACCGTATGATTACAGTGTTGTACGAATGATGGCGGAGCCGATGCGATGATCGAATGGAAAAAGTGGCCGTTACAGCGTCCGCACCAGCCGTAGCTGCGTGTATCCACTTACCCAGCTAACTGATTAGCTGGCTGCAGGTTACCCCCTACCTGCCCACCTCCACGTTTTAACGATGCGTCACCATCCAAGTTCAACACCTGTACGCGGAAACAAGTCGCGACCAAGAAAAGCTGAACCGCGAGCTTTCATTGACGATACGCAGTCGACCAGTGAAATGAATAATAATTACGAAAGGAGACGAGGCAAAGGAAAAACTAGCCTACGTTTAACAGCGTCGATTGTTGCCCATCTCTGAAGAACAAATTGCTTCTGCGGATAGTCAATGGCGCTGTAGGGTCGTAAAATATTTCAAGTATTTACGGTTTGTCCGGTGCTCGGAGAAAGTATACCCAGTCAAAATACGTAACTTTAACGAGAGAGAGAAAGAGAGAGAGAAAGAGAATCGAAATTGCTTGCGAACGAAACGTAACATTGGCGAATGGCGACTGTGGTAACGTGCGCCCTGCGCCCACATACACGCGCATACGCATACGCATACACACGCACACCGTGGACATTCATGAACGAGCAGTACTTATAGGCCTATATGGTCAGATGCAACAACTTGACAGTTTATTGTTACCTATTTGTACGAATAAAATTACAGAGTATCGTAGGTACCTTACCTAGCACTATCCAGCTATTTCATATAATTAGGGAGGGAGCGGTGTTACACGAAACCACTGTCACACCGCACGTTAGACGGTTGGTAGAACCTACTCTATGAGAGTACCCATGCTATGGGTTAGCTCCTTCGGTATGAAATATAGGCAACGCCCTCATACTCACGCTGTCGTAACATAAGTCGGAGACTATACAAATGTAGGCATACCAAACCAGTCATTTTGTCCCCAAGTAATTGGAGGAAAAATTGGTCCGAAATGTGTAAATTTAGCACAAAATATGCACATCTCCTTCAATGGTCCGAGTAGTCTCCATAAATATTAAAATTGTGATTTCGAATTTTTTTTTTTTAATAATTAAAAGCCCAAAACTTTGGCAGAAAATTCCAAAAATTAAACACATACAATTCGATAATTTTCTGGGCAGCTTTACAATGTAATTCCAATTTTACGTACCCAGGTTCCAGGCTAACGCGACAGCTGTCTTCTCTAAACTTCTCCGAATACTTGATCTCAATCGCGCAAGTTGAAACTTTATTAATTTTTCGTCAGCTCGTTCTGAAAGATTGTGAAATTTGCAGCTTGAAAAGACACCAAAAACTGTGTCGACGACTTAATTTTGGGAAAAGAAATTTTAAACGCCTTCATAATTGAAAATGTGGTTGAGATACACATATATGTGTGTAATTAGTTGCTTATTATCTAGAAAAATTAAAATTATTCGATATCCCTGGCTAACTCGGTCGAGCTTATCAATCATTCCGATGATTGAATGGCCGAATTTTAGTTATTTGATGTTCTCAAAGGCAATGACGAAGAAAATATTCTCGTCTAGTTTATTCCGTGTGACGCTTCTGGCTTACGTTTCCTTCATAATAGGTATTGAAATTTATTCATTTTTAATGGAAGCGAAAAATCAAATAATTGTAAAAAAAGTCGGAACTGACTTTTCTTCATTCGTGAATTTTCAAGTCTCCTCTTTCCAACCATATATCCAAATCATCGTACTTTTCGCCCGATTTTGGCTGCAAAAACTTCGTTGTTTCAAGGAAAAATATAGGTAAATTACAAAATATCAACGAAAAAATTAAAAATTAAAAAATCAAAAAAAGGAGAAGTTAAATAAAAGCTCTTAATTATTTTTACCATCACCGAAATTCGAACCACTGACATCTCCGCTACGAAGCATGACAATTTCCGACGCGTCGCAACTGTATTCACCAAATTAGGAGTATACCTTAAATACGTGCATTATTTATACATCAACGATCCACAATCTGAATTTCCCCAAAAAAAATTTCTTTTCATTTTTTGTACCTTTCTCTCAGAATTAACTGGACAGATTTCCATAATTTTTTTTTAAAATTTATTGCTCGAACGGTTTTTAAAAAACAGACGGGAAGATTTAAAAAAATAATCTTTCCAATATGAGACAGACGACTTTTTGAGTTGAAAAACGACCAAAAAAAAAAATATTTTTAGTAAAAATATTAAAATTAGACCCTAATATTTTAAATCCAAAACTCCCGCGTTAAAGTGTGACTTAATGTTGGTCATAAGTGTATAGCCAAAGTTTCAACTCTGTATCTCTGATAGTTCTTGAGAAAAAGAAACATAAAAATTAGTAATTTTACAATAAAAAAAACTCTCGCAAAGCAATGCTTCGCTAGAAAACCCAGTTTAGTTTTCTCAAAACCGTGAACACAAAATTTTTTCTAGAAATTTTTCTTCTCCAGTTTTCTCAGAAACTACTGAATTAGTAAGCACCAAACTTCGAAAAACTTGCACCAACGTAAGGAAAGTTTATTGAAAAAATTTCAACTCGATCCATTTTGCCATTTTTTCAGAATCTCGGTAAAACAACTTTTCCATGAATTTTTTGTTTTCCAGTTTTCTCAGAAACTATTTGACCGATAGGCAAAAAACTTCACTCTCTCGTAAAAATTTCAGCCCTATCCACCCGGTAGTTTTCTCAGAACCGTGAACACAAAATTTTGGGCGATACATACATATGTATATATATGCACATAAAAAAAATTAGGTCAAAATGAAAAAATGGTACCAATCGTTTTCTTTTCTCATGAAACGGATAATTTTCATCATCCCCACCCCTAACCATTCCATGAAGTCAATTTAAATGGCTAAAAAATATCTGATTCCTTCCTTCTCTCGTTGGCATCTTGAATTCATATTATTTGTGAATTTTTTATAATCCAACAAAAATTTCAACTGCGGAATAAATTTAAAAAATAATTCGAAAAATGCTTTTTCAATTGAATGACAAATAAAATTTTTGAGCGTACCCATAAGTACGAGTGAGTAATATGAAATTCACAAAAAAGGTTGTCATGTCTTAGGAATCGATTGAATAACTTCCGTGGTCGGTAGGTAAATAGTATTAGATTTCTTGAAAAATAAAGTTAAGAACGTTTAGACAAAAAATAACATGAGCTATCTTGATAAATTTAAGTAAGAATTTCGTAAATCCTTCAATATGAAACGTAGGCCCATGGTGACACCATTTTCATGCAGGTTTTTGAAGAAAACCCACACATTAAAATTGATTTTTCATCAAGACTCAGGGCAGAGGGTAGGTTCATTTTTTTGTTTCATGACCACAGAAAATTTTATCGAAGTTTGCCAGTCGATTCGCAGGACAACCTGCGTTAATATTATATCAACGCATTTACGAATCATGAATAGTACGATGCGTACGGAAACGCTACGTGGGTTGGTGCGTTTGAAATAGGAAGCGTTAAAGTCGAAGATTAATTCAAGCCCCAAATAGGATCTGCGTCGTCTTTAGCTTAGCCACGTAAGTACAAATATAAACCCTATTCAATTACTGACATATACTACTTATCAAATAACGAGTTTGCAAAATTGTTTTTACGAATAAATATCGAATACACTCCGGCGGAATCAATAATCCAGTTACAAACTTTATATTAGAATCGAATTATCAACAAAATTTACGTTAATTTCCAGATCGAACGACCCGTTTTTAAAAAGAGGTAAAAATGACGTATCATTAATTTGAACGCAAAAACGATGCTCGAATTGGAAAAAATATGGCAACAGATGTAACTAAAACTATTAATCAGAAGGCAGAGTTGAGAACTAACTTCTTACAGAAATTCTCCATAACCAAAGCCTGAAGTGTAGCATTTATCTGCACACATTCAAGGCATGTAACATAGGCCCGTTTTAAGTTTTCTACACCAGATTGAAAAATGGTTTGAAAGAGAATAGAACGTCCAGGTTGCGGCAAAATGAGCCGAATCGTTCTTCTTGCGGATCGCAACAACCGAAATAGTTATGAACGTGAAATCGGATGTCTATACATCAGACAAAAAGAACATATGTAGGTTGTAATTTATATGTCAATCGAAGATTCCTCAGACAGTATTCGTTGCGGTTTTTTTTTGTTTTTTTTGTTTTTTTTTTTAACACTCGAACAAATTGCCGACCTTCTATAGTTACACTCTGCCCCACGCAGTCGTCTGCTTCGCTTCTGCCTAGATCTGGCACTGCGGATGACAAATAACAGGAGCGCAAATGTTTTTAATAAATGAAATACCAATCGTTACAATATAATATTCGTGAGTCAACTTACACATTAGAAAGAGAAAATAATAACGCCGAATGGAAAACACGTCGATTTTTAAACAATTTCTAAAAATTACGACAAACGCGAGAAATGAAATAATTTAACGAGAACTTGGCACATAAATAATTGATGCGATTCGCATCGGCATTGGTAGGTATTCGTTTTCGTATCGAAAAGAAGGATGAAGTTTCTTCGCGAGATCGCGACACACCACACAGGACGAGGACTCTCCGACACAATCACTTTGTGTGGCTGACACGCGCGTGCATTCCTACGAGAACCGTTGAAACCTGGAAGGAGGCGACCACACGTCGCCCGCTGCCGGAGCTGAGTACAGACAGGCGCAGCCTTCATCACAGCTATCTGATTGCTGCGATTAGACAGCCGCGGGCGGTATTGTACAATCCACAAAAAGAGGAACAAAAACCCGATACCGCAGGAAGAACGATGGCGGTTGCGGCAATGGCGTCGGCAGCGGCAGCGGCAACGTACGGGCTTACAAAAGTTTGTGGTAACCCAAACGCGTTTGGCCGAGCACTGGCAGCCATGTCACAAGGTTGCAGAGGACGACGACGGGAATTGGTAAGGATGAGGAGCTACGGCGCACACGTAACTCGCGACTAGAGACCGGCGGCGCAAATGGTGCAAAATGGCGCACGTCCATTGATTGGCTGCAGCGCAGCAGAACCGCGGCAAAAAGAGGAGAATGAGACAGCTAATTAGTAATTACGGGATCGGGCGCGCAAATCACGGCTCTGCGATTGACTTTGCCGGATCAGCAACGGCGGCTACCACACACACCTTTATGTGGCAACCAAAAAAAAAAAATTCACAAATCTCCTCTCACTACCTGCGGTTCTCACCGGAAAGGGGAGGGGGAGGCAGGGGTTGGGCAAAAAACGAATTTTTAGACGGCTGCGGCCGCACGCGACACATTATTCATTTTGATGGCGTCGTCCGACGCGGACACCTCTTCGGCGCACTTCCACAATCCGTACGACCTTCCGACGTTCGTCTGCCACAGTCTGACCGTACCGTCTTCGGAGCCGGACGCGTATAGCTCACCGTCCGGAGAGAAGCGAACGCAGTGCAACGGTCCAAAGTGTCCTTTGTAAGCATCTGCGAACAAAAATCGAAGAAAAAACAATTAACCGGTCTATTGAAGAATAGGCAGTAAAGAAATGAAACTTATTCATTTTCTGTTTTCACAGCCAACCTCATCTAACGCCTATCCTCCCACCATACTAAGAAGCGGTTCAAAATGAATTATATTTCTTAACTAAACATGGAGCGGTTCTAGAAACTGCAGTTTGAAAATTCGTGAAATTCTTCAAAAACCACTTCTCAAATAAATTTTCAAAAACAAAAACAACAAATTTCTTCAGTTAATTTTCAGAAAGAAATCAGAAAATAAATTATTCGATGATTAATCCTTTGCCAGTAATTCTGAAATATATATTAAGGCTTCAATTTTTACTATTTACACCACTAGTTTCCTTTTTTCAGTTTCGCTGACATTACACGACGACCACCGAATAAATCTTCAATCAAATCAGAAATGTTTGACTTAAATGCATCCACGATACTTTGCTCAGTAATACATGGAAAGTTGGTCCAGCCAACCAGGCCCTCGGAGAGAGAGAGAGAGGGAAAGGAAACCAAAGGTACCGGCCCGACTTTTCAGAGGACCTGGAAGGTCGAAAATTTTCAAATAGCAGCAATTTTCAAGAAATGTTAAAAGAGGGCATCAGAGCCGATCCATTAGTTTATTTTTGAGTGTTCAATCCCCCAAGGCTAAGAACAAACCACTAAAATAAATGTTCAATAACACAAAAAAAAACACCTCAAAATATTGTTTTCTCGATTTATAACCCCCTACTAGAAATAAATTCTGCAGCTAGCACTAAAAAGGCCATCGGTTTATTTCCCCTGGGCCCGAAATTTCTCTCAGAGTCCCTGCTCTCAACTCCTGTATAGGAAAACAGTAGGCCAAAGGAATGATTCAATCCAAAAATGAACAGTGAACCGCACCATCTTCGGCCTTCCAGATGGAAACGTGACGACTGACATTAATGCACTGGGACTGCCCTGATAATAACGACTACGACTTGTTCGCGACGATCACAAATTACGGCAGAAAAAAAGAAAAAAATGCTCGCGTTCCACAGGTTTTGACTATTACATTACAAAGTATGTGTTGCATTTGAATTACAACTGAATGAAATGAACGATTGTCTCCCGAATGATAAAGCTGCGAACCATTAGTTTTCATTTTGAACGTACGTAACAGCGGAGATGTATCTGCCCAGGACGAAGGACTGTTTCTCGAGCTGACCAACGTATCACTGATTATTAAATAAATCTTCAAATTGGCAAAAGAAAACCGTCTCATCCGTCATAATTATAGCTCTTTTTGTTCATTGGCTTTATCGAAGATTTCAGTTTTAATTTGCTCTTTCAACAAAAATCGACTTTGGGCCACGATGATAAAATTTTTCGATAAATAACTAATTTTTCATCAAAATGATAAGCTCAAACTCAACACGATGTAAACGCCCTCGTCCGATTTTTCAATCGACTTCAAATGCCAATCTCGGAGCATAAATGAACCAACGAATAAACACGTAAGAATGTGAAAATACTCGTCTTACCCAATTCGATACCAGAGAGATAATCGTATTTATACATGATCAGATCCTCTCCACCACACACGAACACAGATTTATTGGGATGGAGTGAGGCGGAAAATACTTTGGTCGGTATTTTCATTTCTTGAATACACGAAAGACTGCAACATAAAATGAACAATAAAATGAAAGGTTATCGTCAAAAATAACTACACGAGGTTTTGCAAAACCGAATGAATCGTTTCATTCAAATTACTTTCCAAGATAAACTTTTTTATACGTAAATAGGCTATTACTATTCGCAGTCGAGGAGGTAATCAGGACCAAACTAAAATCCCAAGATAATTATATTTTTCTAATTCTCATTATCGCTTGAAAATAAAGAAAAGAAAAACTAAAGGGGAAGAGATTCATCACACAAATCATCACCCCTCGACGCGCCACTGATTCTTTATTTATTCGTCAGAAATTAATACCGTTTATTTTTTTATTTTTTAAATTTTCTTATAACAAAGCTACGCCTACAAATCCGTTTTGGTATGTGAAGTACTGCCATTCCCCAACCTTAACAATTTAACTTCGCGATCAGAATTATTTCGAGCGACCAGTGCAGTGCAAAAAAGATGTAAGCTTTCAACTCTTAAACGACTTCCGGAGATCGACGGGGTTGTTCGAAAAATGTTATTCGTACATATTTAGTGCCTCTTACTGCGACTGCAAAATAAATAAGACGTTACCAAAAATTTAAGTTCCAGATAGGACAAGTTGAAAAAACAAGAAATTCCAATAATTTACAAGTTCAAATTGACCAACAGGTATCTAACCCCCAAATGATGTTGACAACTCAGACCAGTCGGTAAAAATAAGCAATAAATTTCTGAAAAAGCACTCGATCATTTCTTCAATAGTAAAACAGAAAAAACATTTTAGGCTCGAAATAAAGAAACTTTTGTTTAAGAAATCAGGCACTAAACGTACTTTGTTTTCGGTTTTTCTCTTTCTATCGTTCTCAGCAAAAGACGCATCCAAAATCACTGAAACTAGTGGCGAAGCAAAGGGGTATGTATGCTCTTCTCCCAAACCTGGTGAAGCCCCTCGGGCAAAATTTTAAAATCTATATTGTCAAGAAAAACTAAAAAAAAATCATTTTATGAATTTTCTTTCGAAGAAAAAATGACAACACTTCCTGCCACGCCAGAAATTTAACGCTAGTTTTGCCTTTCACTTCAACTCTCCACCAATCCTTCTCTCTCTAATGATGGAGATCCGATATTTATATGAAGCGCAAATATGTTTAACGCGGTGTTAATCGAACATGTTGAGTTTAAAGCCCGCTACACAATAACTGAGGAGAACCGAAGCAAGAACGAGAAACCTGAACGTTGATTCTAACTTTCTCATTCTCATTCCTATGAATGAGTCACGGAGCAAGCGCTACAATGAGTTTTCACTTTCGATAACTGTTCGTTAGTTTTCTTATTCTTGATCTCGGATTAGCTGCGAGTTGCAGGTTACGAGAATCGAAGTTCCTATTTAATTCAGCATCAACGAGTATTTCTCATCAGCATTCCCATTCGTTTTTAATTACGAAGTAGGCTTGAAAAGAGGAATGTTTTTACGAGTCGACCCAAACTTACCCGTCACTGGTGAGAAACGAAACGGAATTTCCATGCGTGACGGTGATAGTCGATTCATCCTTGGACACTTCTAAGCTATTAGGGCAGGAATTAAAATTCATTTTTTGCACTTCCTACGGTGAAAAAAATGAACAATTGGAAAAACACAAAAACAAGAAAATTTTTCACCGGAATGACGAGAATACGTACTTCACCAGACACTCGGTCCCAAATTCTCAGCGTTTTATCTTCGGCACACGAAACCAGCATTTTGTTATTGTTGAAAAATGAGACGTGACGCAATCCATTGGTATGACCGCACATGGTAACAGGCTCTGTTGAAGTAAGAGAGAAAAAAGAAAATTAATAAAACAAGCAGGAGGTGTTTTTTATTTATTTTTTCTTTCTAATCATTAGGTGCACTTCGTAAAATCAACCTATTGCGGAGCTCGGCATGTCACGATTTTGAGAAAATTCCGTCATAGTTCTCCCGATCGTGGTCCCAGGCCCCAAAAACACCGTCCCCTCAAAAGTTCGCAAACAAGGTGAGAGCCAGTTTTCGATGCACCGCGTAAAAATTACCTTTGATGCGTCAAAAAGTGATTCCCCATGCCTTTTACAACGGCCATTAACTTTTCGATGCACCAGGAAATTCCAATACTGGCAACACAGTGTGAATATATTCACAAATTGCACACGAGATACAACGAAATTGGTGACAAATTGGAGGGCGTATTTTTTTTCGGATCGCGATGAAATTTCGCCTGCGTATACTTTGGGTCCGCATCGTGGACAAGTTCGAAGATAGGAAAAATCTGCTCATTTAGTTTACGAATGGTGGTTCTTCGAAGTCTTCAGAATAATACAAAATTCATGGATCCTATAATGAACGCAACCAGCAATACATAAAATTTAAAAATTCCCTTTTCAACTGGCGGACTATCTTAATTTTTTTGGCTTCGATATTTTCACGTATATGGGAGGGTACGTTTAATCCTCATTAATCATCATTATTCTCAAAACTAAGGCGATATTTTCCAAGTGGACTGCAGAATTTCAAGGCGTCATGTCACAAATTCACTACACCAACTCGCGTTGGTTGCAAACTCAATTTACTGGAGGCTCGTTTTTGTATACATAATGAAAGATAATAAAATTATAATAGGTTCGGTATTATCACTTGAAATTCACTTTAAAACTCGTTCGTTTTTCACTTACAATTTTTTTAAAATAAAATGATATTTAAAAAAATTAAAATTAAAATTAAAAAACATACCTACCTTAAGCCTATAAATTGAGACAAAGTACAACGAAATACTTTTTTGGAGACTTTAGATATGACGCCAACTTAAGAGAATGGTTTCAAAAAATAAGTTATTTTTCCAAAATATCTCAAAGCTACCCTCGATCAACATTTTTAAATTAAAAGGGGAAATTCCAGAGAAAAATGTAAGTACTCCTTCTAAAAGCCTCTGCGCACTACTCTTTAGTTTTCGCATTATTCGAGATAAACGAGAACCTTTTCTTTTTTCTTTTTTTTCCCCCTTAAAGCAATATCATTTGGCTAAAAATGTAAAAATGCTACAATTTTTGCACTTACTACGTTAAGGTGTGAGAATTTTTCATACTTAGCGTCTAAACGAGGGGCAAATCTGCTTGCACAGGCAAATTATTTGATCATCACTAAAAAATACTCGCATAAAACTCGTGCATTCCACAAGAACAACAGTCGATCTAACATTTTAAATAAATTATAATTCAAAAATAGGCTAATCCTACAACCGCCCGAAGTGTAAGGGACTACAAGGCCATCGCACCTCTTTTTTTACCCTTTTTCCAACGTAACGTTTCTCCACATATTTTCGCATCCACCTGCTGGTTTCACTTCCTATACTCTACCATAAATTTATAGGTTTGCACTCAAAACGGCCTCCCTCTACCCCATTTTTACCTATAAAAACAGACGACTCGATCAAATACGTCAACTTTAAATACCTACGTCAGTTCAAATAAATTTACACAACACTCGCGACAAGTTCATTTTCTCACGTCCACGAACTAATTATGTACCAATATAACCTTTGCATAGGCCCCAAACACCTGAAAACGCTAACCATCTCATAAATAGTCTGGGAGGCTCAGAAAAACGTGATAATTTCACAACGATACATTTTTTTTTTCCTCGCAAGTTTTATGTTACCAAGTTGCTCACAGAACCAATATGTTTAACTATATAAGGTACGGCAATATGTTCGCGTTCGCACCCACTCATTTTCAACGAAATTAACTCGAAAATGTCAAAAGCTTAAGAAACTTCACTCCTGTTTTGACTACGTTCGAATCTGATCGGCTTCTCACCTCCATCTCTAGTCCAAACGATTAAAAAGTCTTCTTCGTGAGTTGAGCGAAATTTACTATCCATAATTTTGCTAGAAATTACCATCGGACTCTTCTTTACAGGTTCTTTCTCCTTATAGTGCGAGATTTTTTAACCTCAGTTAGACTTGCAGTTAGTTCAACTAGCCGATCCCACTTTTTTAGTTAAATGTGATTTTGGCGCTAAATTTCTTACTCGACAATTGAAAAACCGGCCCTTAATTGATTTTTTACAAGGAAATCTATGGCTGTATTTTGAGACAACAACAAAATTAATATTAACGGAGACATTAGACGTTATTTTTGGAGGGGCGCAAGAGATAGGAAATGTTATTCCAGAGGTACAGAAAAATTGCACACCGATTTTGCCAATTAAAAAGTCTGAAATTGCTGCACCACATGGGTGCCTTCGCTTCGAAGGGCCCACTTGACCATTCGAAAATCGACCGAATATCGAAAACGAAGCATCCAATCCGTCATCAAATTCTTATTCGTGCGCTGTTGCTAATTTCGTATACCTACTTATTGGCTATTGCGAAACTTCAAGACAGACTTGGACACGAATACGGTTCAAAGTGAGATGCGAGGTATGTCATTTAACCAACAATAGGCGATGCTTCACCTTCATCACCTAAAAACACCAAAATATGAGACCTGAGACGCGAACGCAGCCATATTAATTTATCGACGATGTCATTAAAAAAAAAAGAGTTTCGAATTCATTCTCATTTGCAACGAGATACGACCTCAGGTGTTGAAAGAAACACACACCGATTAATATTCAGGAGACTTGAGTCGTCCCATTATTTGTCATCGATAAGTTTTCGATTTAAAAATTCATTACATCATACGTGCGGTAAAAACAAGATGGCTGCGTACATCGCCTTGAAATAATGACGGGCGATGCACTCGACGATGTTTTCTCCATCGCACTCTCAGTCTCGAGCAGGTAATTCCCAGAAATTTCGACAAAATACGACACGGAATGAGCTAAAAAGCGAGAAACGCATTCGACTTTGCCTCGTCCACGAAAGGCACAACAATCGAAAATCGAAAAATTTATCGTCATCCACCAACCAGTTGCCATGACACAAATCGTTCAGTCAAATGAAACCTGCGCTTTAAAATGTTCACACACACGAATCCCTTAACTCTTTCGCGCATCAGTCATCACCCACTCGTTAGGGGTTGTAACAGAAGTACCGGCCTTATTAATCCGTCTTGACCAACAAAAACCCTCCTATAGGATTACTTTCTTCAGATTTTTCTTTTAATTTTTCTTACACATTGGAAAAGTCATAATCAAATGGATAATGGATAATGATAAAGGCTGAATTAAAAACGAAGAATGCCTCAAATTCTCGGTCTAAATCTCAACAAATACACTCTCTAATTGCCCTACTTTCAGCTTATAAAAGATTTTCACTCGAAAGTGTACGACGTTGATTAAGCTCTAAATTTTCTACATTTATTCTCAACTAATTCTCCAAATTCTTCAATCCATCATCAAGTTAAAAGTCGTTTCCCCGTAGTGAGGTGAAGCACATTTCCTACGCGGGATTTAAAATATTCTGATTTCTAAATGAGCTCATTTTACAAGGTTTTATTATTTAACTTCACTTGTGATTCTGTTGAGGAGTTTGTTTAGCTTTGTTCACACTTAGCTAGTTTTCTAGCAAATAGCCATCCATTTGGGGCACTATTCTGTTAACACTTGAAATCACTACCAAATTTAAGCTATTAAATTTCACTTGAACTTGATAATCTCATTAAAATCTCAAGTGGCAATCCGCTAAGTTGAAGTTAAGTTTAAACTGTTAAAACGGCAAGTGAATTTAACTGTTAAAAAAAATAGTACCTCGAGTAACTGTTTAGTAACGTAAAAACAAGCCAAGTGTGAACAAAGCTTTTACAATGTTTGTCTTTCTCCATCTGTTAGCTGGTTTGAAATAGTTTGCGTGCGCATGAGAGAATGAGAGCCAAATGCAAGAATGATACTTGATTAATTCTTACATTTTCTCCTTTATCAATTATATCAATAAACATCACTATAATAAAACGTACAAGCTGGCCAAAAATAATTCGTTCATCAAAATTATTTCACTAAAATATTCCCTCATATTCAATGCGCATGCGCCATTACTCACATAGCCACACACATACATGAAAAACAATTTTTTTTCATTGCTTCCACCGAAACAACGAATTCTACAGTGTTACTCATTATGCCAGCAAAAATCCAGGGCTGGTACAATCCAAAGCGCCACAAAACAATGCTTCAGGGCTTGTATCATATACGGATACTAACGAGTACCCAAACCTGCTACGCAGCAATAATTCACAGATTTACATAAACCACGATTGTGTCTGAAATTATCAATTAATTAGATGCAAAATGAAAAAAAAAAAAAAAAAAGATTTAGAGTTAAATTGAAACTAAAATAAACACACAGCCAAATATATCTGTAACTATGGTCACATGATAAGAGTTACAGAAGTGGCTTTTATATGTAAGATAACTTTGTTAAGATAAGTAATTCTGAAGTCACTGTTGATAATCAAGAATCATTCAAGCATACGGGCCTAAGAGATGTTTAACTGTAATGATGAGAGTGCATGACACGCTCACTAAAATACAAAAAAAAATTTAAAAAAACTACGAAGCAGCAGCGCCATTAGAAAAAGTAGGTTTTCAAAATTTTTCAACCGTTGACCTAAAATAACACAGTTTAAAACCATTACCGCTTTCACAATCTAAATGAAAACGGGTATTTTACAAAAATACTGCCAGGCTGATCGGTACCAAAACTGATACGATGTTACAATAAATTATAGCAAATATCTTTTGAAAATTTTATAGCTAATGATTAGAAAATTAACCGTTTTATAGTCAAAAAAATAGGTGTACTGTAAGCAAAACTTAGTAACATGTTAGAATAGATCATGGTAAATATTTATTTAAAATTTCGTAGCTGCAAGTTCAATATTAGGAATTTTATAACGAAAACAAAAACAAAAAAACAGCGGTACTAGAAGTACCGTTCGGCCAATCAACACCAAAATTTGTAGCATTCTTAAGCATCAATAACACTGGGCATCTTTACTATTTTCAAGTGAGCTATTTTGATGTCCACCAATCAATTTTCCCAGTGTAACCAGACAGATAACTAAAAAGGCAGTTACTAAATTGTACTGGCATGCTAGTTGCCAGAGTTGAAATGATTCAAATTTTCTAGCAGGTTAGTCAAAAAAAAAAAAGAACTGATAACAGGAAATATTAGCCGACTGACAATAAATTTATGAATTTATATTTGATGTTTTAAATTTAAAAATGTCCTCAAATAAACAAACGAATATATTTTCAATGTTTTAGTAGAGAGTGAGGAATCATCGAATGAGATATAAGAGTGGCTTGTTTAAAAAGTGAAATGTTGTGTTTAGTTGACAATGGGACGTTCACTACCACACCTTCATAACACAACTGTTTTTAACTACCCGTTTCCTGGAGTCAATTCAAAATTAATTCTAAAAAAAATTCTTGAAATTGATTTCATACTCGATGTCAGTCTTATTTAAAGAGATTTTATACAGTCTCACAAACAAAAGTTATTCGTTGCAAAATTGCCTGGAACTCGCCCACTTATTCAGGATTGACTATAATAGATAATAATATTTATTTATGAGCGAAAAATAAAACGATCAAATTGATAAGAAAATTTAATGAAAACATCTTATACTTCGAGACATTAAAATTTTTTTATCAAATATTACACAAAAACGGCCCACATAATTTATATCAATCTGAAAACTGTCCGGTGTCGGAGGAGTGACTAAAAAACATCCGAAACAATGATCACTTCACTCAAGAAATTGCTATATTTTCAAACGATTATTATCCCCTTCTTTGTATAGTAGATGGCTGGACGAGGCGGGTGGGTTGTTTTATTTTAAATAAAAAGGAACTTCTATTGTGCGTTTATTGAATGTTGTACGGAATATTATTGTTGTAAGAGACGAGAGATTCACGACACGAGATATTAAATTGTTTTATTTATTTTTATTTTCGCGACGCTACTAAATTTCAGCAGGATATAATTTATTTTTCAGTTGTACCGAAGGTGGAGTTTTGAATTCGGAGGTGTAAGGGATCGCGTACGGAGCCCTCGGCCGTGCCGAGGAGATAGGCGCCAAGCGCAGGAGCAACAAGCTCCCAAGATCCCGCAAATGTGTCCCACGCCATTAGTTTCACTCGACAGTCGACACGCGCGCCAGTATTCACAACTGAGCGGGGGGGGGGAAGGGGAAAGGCGTCAACGACGGTACAACTCCGGCCAAGCATCGAATTTTTTCCACAGCAGACAGACCTACGACTGATCTGGCAAACCGAAGGTGCGAATTTTCGCACCCACCTAATGATTCGTTGACACGCCACCCACCAACTTCCACCCTTATGCACGGGTCATATCCAAAAATGGCGAGTGGGAGTGCGTAAGTGGACGTAGAAGGTCTGCGCGCATTCGCCGTCGCATAAGCAGATACGTGAACCACCAGGCAGCGCAAAAAAAGCGAAATCCGATGACTCACGGTGACTGCGCGCTAAATAAATTGGTCAGCAGTCAGTTTCGCGGCGAACTGCGAACACCGACAGCCAGAGAGACGACGGGGTAAACGGTGGGCGGGGGTTGCAAACTTGGGGGTACACTGCAGAGAGAAACGAAGAATTGCACGACGACGATGGCGGTGAAGAAGGGGATCAATAAATCGGTGGGCGGGGGAGAGAAACGACAGATCAAGTCAAGAGTCACAAGTCTCAATTCCGCACGGCATCTCACCGACGACGACAACAATAATAACAATAGCAATAGCAATAGCAATAGCAGCAACAACAACAACAACAACAACAACAACACCAACACGAATAAAGCAGAAACGCAGCCTGCAGCACGCATCGGAAGTGAATGAACGAAGCGAAGGATCTTCAGACTAGAAACCAGAAACGAGATTAAAGTTTGTTGTTGTCTGACCTCGGCGTCGCCGCTGCCGCACCGCAAGTCGATCAAAAGCGTACGCAGGAAATTTTTTCCATAAACGACACGACGATCGCAATGAATAATAAATTACTCTCGATCGAGGAGGAAGAGAGACAGACAGAGGAAAAAGATATAGAACGAAATAAATAATAAAAGTAACTTTTAAAACAGAAAAAGAAAAATCGCATCGAAGCGCAGAACAAACATCCAGAATGTCTGATTATGGCTTTTCCAAACTGCCGCCAAATAGAACGCACACAAGAGTCCATAGATCCGCAACCCACCAACCCGAAAGTGTAATTCCAGCCAATATCTGACTCGGGCGCTGGAATTTCCTCAACTGAAACAGTTTATGATGTGTTTGCCCCAATTTCGTGGGCAGGTTAACGGTTTAGCTCCGAAACCGAATGTTGGGCCCGCCGTGTATTTTGTGTCAAATTTTACAAGAATGTTCGGCCTGATGGGTTACCGGCTAAATTTTCTGTCCAATTTTTTTTTTTTTCTTTAATCGAACCCGACAAATAAAGATTAATAATCAACTTCTCGTACATTACTCAGTAATACATCATCGAATAAGTTTTATGAGGCGCTGAATTCAAAGTCATTTTCCATTTTCATAGTGGGTCTCCATTTTGTATTCCCTAGGACTACAAAAAAGAGGTTAGGAAAACTTTTTTATAAATTACCGAGTGATAAGTATATTTCTAGATTTTTTTTTTTTTGAAGCACTAAATTTAAATTTATCATCAGTTTTCAGACTGAACCACATTTTGCACCTCCTTAGATCCCAGAAAGTGGTTGCGACAATTTTTTTATATATTATTGAGTGATATACGATCGAGTGTGTTTCTTGAGATGTGAAATTCAAGGTTAATTTTTGGATTGAACCACTTTTTCGAACCTTCGTAACCCTAAAAAATTAATTTGAACAAATTTTTCACAACTATCTTGAGTAATGTCTTTTAAGGCATTGTGTTCAAATGTATGATACATAGTACTTCAAAACTAAACAATGACGTAAGAATAGAGTGATTCAAGGTTAACCTCGCCCCAAAAATTTTTGATTACCTCACATTGCCTTAAAAAATCATTAACAATTAATATGTTGCCTAAAAAAATTTCAAATCCCTCCAAAAAATCCCACGCCACTGAATCTGATGATGTTTTCAAGTTAGAAAGTTAAAATCTCTGGTCTATTTTCTCACTGAAGATGAAAATTAAAACCAAAATATTTTAAAATTATATAACGGATAAATATCATAGAATTATTGGTTTACAAATTAATCAAATACCTTCGTATGAATATTAACTTAGAACATTTATGCTAATGATATTTTTTTTAATTTATTATTCGAAGAATATTTTATGAAGAACCTTTATTGACATTCTGGTTAAACTAATGATCCCGGAACATGAATCAGAAATAAATTGACCCAAGTTTTCCTTTGAAGTTACGATGTGCGGTTTGTTTATTTATTCATTTTTTAAATGAGAACCTAGACCGAGTGCTTTCATCAATCCCCTTAAAACCATTTTATCATAACAGTTTATATTTTTATGATAGTTAAAGCAGAAAAAAAATTTCCCTGAAAAGGGTTTTGCATGAAAGCCTCACTTCTTAACAACTGGGCCAAAAAAACACGTAACTACAATAAAAGATTGGTGGGTGTATTCCTGGAGAGATGATGTTAAATTTAAACATAAGTACCTGGTACAACTTTGCTCGGATGTGGAAATTATAAAAAATTTTGTTAATTTAATTCAAGCCGGGGAATTTTAGCTACATATTTAGTACCTGTTTTTCCATCCTCAGTTAAAATTTCAGTTTGTTTAACTGGCAGATCGCCCTAAAAGTTAAATAGGATTTTAGAGCTTTCAGACAGTCAAATTTCTTAGCTGGCTATTAAAAAACCGCCCTTAATATTTATCGTATATCTCGAGATTTGAAATAACAATATTAAACACATTATTTCATTAGTCATAAATCATAATAATCATACACACAGCGTACGCCTAGCAAAATTCGCTAATAAAATCTTACCTATCTGTAACTTCTAGCCAAGCAAATTTTTCATTATTTATTGTTATCATTTTCTGCATTGATGGATAGATTGAGAAGCTCATATTTCTGTTTAACGAATTTTTTCAAATTTGGTACCTACCTAGATCGTTTTTTTATATCTAAAAACCACTTTCTTGTAAATTTCAGTAACACTGTTGGTCTAGCTCTTCAGAATGCGGTTACATACATACCCACATACGTACATACGTACATACATACATACAAAGCCAACTGACATTTAATAGATGGTCCCTTAACACATGTAACGTGGCAAAACATTGTTCTCATTTTTTTCCAAGAAAATGTGGATGGTAATGTACTACATTACAAAAATACACCACACCACCTCTTGTCAAGAAAAAGTCCACCACTTTACATCTACAAATACCTATCTATATAATAAACCTACAACCTCGTTTTTTTTTCAGTCTAAACTATACAAAAATTGTTAAAAAATTCGCATGCGCCAACTATCAGGTAACAAGAAACATTCCATTTTTCAACTTACACAAAAAATTGAACAGCGTTACCAGGCCAGCACAAGCCAAAATCCCACAAAGTGGCACTTCGAAGCTTTTGTCAATATAATAAAAGTAAAGGCTACCAAAATTATTAACTCAAAATTATTTCCTAAATTTTACATATATATGCGCCAGCTATTAATGTTCCGATGTTTCTATCAAAATAACAAATTCATCAGTGTTACCAGGCTGGCACAGGCCAAAAGGACAGAACTTCAGGGCTTATGTATAAAATATACAAGCCCTGAAGCACCAGTCTGAAGCAAATTTATCGGCTCTGGATTTTGTCTTGTAACAATATAGAATTCATTGTCTTGGAGAAGACAATGAACTTTTTTTTTTTCATGTCTGGTGTGGATAGTGGCGCATGGGCATCGAGGGAATAACTGGCAAAATATTATTAAGCAAATAATTTCATGAAATAATTAACGGCTTGTACCTTTATTACAGTGATATGAATTTCAGTTAACGGTACCCGAATTTTCCTGGGGTTATGAGACAAGAAACAAACCTACCCCAATCCTGGATCTAAATACCAGATCAATTCAATTTTAATACCAAAATTTTCTTCGAAAACCTACATAAAAATAAATGAATAAAAGAAAAACAGCAGTGAATCTACATCCTTACGCTTATCATTTTTCCATTTTGCCTTAAACAAAAAAAACAAAAAAGAAAGAAAAAAGAATATGAAGAAAAATGACAAAAACAAAATGTCAAACTGGATCTGTGGGAAGTGTATGTGCGCATGGGGGAGCAAGGATTATTTTGGCCAAAGAAAGGGCTTCATATACGCAAAGAAGTGATTTCCTCTATTTCCTCATTTCCACCCCAAGATGGCGGCATATAATAATAAAACAAATTGACAGGGTATTGTTTGGACTTTGTTTGGGAGAGGGGGATAGACTGCAAAGCTCTGGAGTCACTCGGACTTTAAACTGGCACCGGCACTAGTCCCATGTCAGCAAAATTACTATGCCGTCGCAAGCCAAAGCACCGCGAAGCCGCGCTTCAAGGCTTGTTTAAAATACACGCCCATAAAATTATAAATAGGAATTCGTTATAATAATAAGTCTTTGATTATATGTATAGTACTAGTCCAGTAAAGAGCAATAATTTCTTAATTTCTTGATTTCTGGTTAGACATGCCGGCGCTAAATAAGCAACCATTGTGAATCACTTGACGTACTTTAAACCACTTTTATGCACGCTATCCTTGTGATTTGGGGAAGACTTTATTAAATGTGTTCTAAATTGGTGAACTGAAGCAGAACGTCAAAAGTATGCACAAACAACACGAGGATTACCTACTTTTATGCTGGTATGTCTTAATATAAAAAGTACATTGGGCTTAACAAGGAACTTTACTGGTCAGGTACTATATAGTCAAAGTAATAGGTACATCCCTCCATTACCAATTCATGGTAAAACTTTTCCCTCACATGTAATTTTGAAAATCAAGGATTCGACAGGATTCGTGATTCGAAAGCGAAAACAAAAATGATGACTACGATGTGAAATTTGTTAGACAGTACAACCCCACTGCCCCCCTACAAAACAAAAATAATAAGAAAGTGTGCCTGGGCCACATGTTAGAAGAGAAATTTGGCACGTCAATAAACATATACTTATCTAACGATGTATTTCTCAAATTCTTAAGAAGAAATTATCCTTTTACATTTTCAGTCACGAGGACTAAACGAACGGTTTAATCTCAAAATCTGAACTCAGCCAACGATGTATCCTTAATTTTTCAACACAAATAATCCTATCCCCCTTTTGAGGTCATAAATGTTAAATGAATGGTTCAATCTGTAAACATGTCGAGCATATAATATGATTTTTAGTCGCCTAGTTTGTTTGTGGCCAAATGAGGGTTGGGACATTACCTGCTACGTTTCCAGGTTGCGTCATTACTTTTTAGTTTTCACCAAATTTTCGGACAACATTTCACAAATCTGATCCAGAATTTTTGTAAATACGGGCCAATCCGGAACTTTGTTTTTTTTTAAGTTACTACTTTCAGCCCACATATGTCCGATGCAGACCTCGAGTACCAAATTGGAAACAAGAACAATAGAAAAAAATATGAAATTTAACGCAAAGCTTGCGTGTTAAAGGCTGAAAAGAAAAGACAGGACGTATCATTAACAATTAATCGCCTTCACAGGCTGTCACAAACAACTATTTTGATGATTTCCGTACAATTTTAATGCCCTCCTTGAACAGGCAAAGTCCTTTTGAATAGGGCAAGAAGTCAGTTTTTATGATTTTTTTAACCATTTTCATTTTTGCATCACAAGCTTTGGTGTTCAAACGATGAAAAACACATACTACTGATTAGATGCTAACCAAACACGAAATTTTTTAAGAAACTCTGTTGGATAAATGAGAAGAGAACTAACGGTGGTAAGGTCAATAATTATCTGCGCAGAGTTCGACTACCTACATCAGTTAAAATTGACGAAAATTTATCGAACCTTCTGTACGTCTTCACGACCACAACCAAATGTTTGCACGTACCCAGCGCACATTACAATAGCGTTCAGTCCAACTAAAAAAAAAAAAATAATAAAATGAAATTCTCGCGTCCGAGTGAATAATTTGGCAGCGAGAAACAGACTTCCGGGTTTGGCTGTTTAAATCAATCACATTGTTTCGAAACCAAATTTTTTCTTTCAAAACCACAGCCGCCAGTCTCGATATCGTACGGTGGGTAAGTGCGGATGCGGAACACCAAGTTGCACTATGGCCAAGGTCTTTGTGCCTTCCAAATCGACCGGTTTAGAACACCCAAAAACGAATGGTTTCTCGCGTAAATAATTACGTACGTACGTACCTATGCGTAAATATTAAATTTAACGAACCTCGCCGGCGAAGTACGCGCGAATAAAATTTTCATTTTGCAATCCACTTTGCGAGTGACGCAAATTACCTCCGAACATCACGTCGAAATTCGGAATAAAAACAAAAACAAATTAAATGAAACACGACGACTTTAATGGCAATTAGATTCGAGGAAAAAAGGGTCGGGGGAAAGAAATTTAGGAAAGAATAGCCGAGAAATGGCTACGTCGTCTCTACAACAGAAGAAGTCTAATAAAGGAGGGTCAGGGCATGTGAGCAGAAAAGGCTTACATCTTTCACTCAGACACGACTTTTTCTAAGTTGACACTGATGATTTTAGGCTTCGATAGGCCAGTCAGGACCGGTTTCACAAAATATTCGAGCCGTGGATAAGCTCAATTCAACTTTAATTTCACCGCGCGTATCTTTGGTTAAACTCGGCTTATCCTACAGAAAATAACTTTTTTTTTAAACTCCAGCGCAGCAATAATTTGCTAGAAAACCCAGTTTGCCAATTTTCATCTACAATATCAAAAAATAAATAAAATAAAAATAATATGCAATGTACAAAAAACGTTTGCAACCTCTGGCGCCGTAAATAAGAAAAAGATACTTCAAGCAATACAGTCGACTTGCTTTTCTCCTGCAATTTTTTATTTTTGTTTTACATATTTCGCGGAAACTACTGGTCCAATAGACAACAAATTCTTATCAGACCTTATCCTATATAAAAATTACCTTTCGTGAAAATTTCAGCTCCATTCTTTTCGTAGTTTTTTCAGAACCGTGAACCGAACACTTGTCCAGCAATTTTTTCTGCTTCAGTTTCTTCGGAAACTACTGAACAAGTAGGCATTAACCTCCTATTAGACTTGAACTTACATAAGGAATATATATCGTGAAAATTTCGATCCGATCCCTTTGGTGGTTTGTTTAAAATCTTGGAAAAACCAATTTTCCAAGAATTTTTTGTTTTTCAGTTTTCTCGGAAAGGCACCAAACGTCTTTCAGACTTCGTCCTATATGACGACAACCTTTCGTGAAAACTTCAGCCTTATCCCTTTCGTAGTTTTCTCAAAACAGGGAACCAAAAATTTAAGCCATACATACATACATTAAGTATAAAATATATTACGTGAAAAAAAAAAATAGTTCAAAATGGGAAAATGGTGTCACTTGTTTCTTTTTTTTTTCCGTGAATCGGAAAATTTTCACCACCCCCACTCCTAACTCCTACATGATGTCAATTTTAATACCCAGTTTACAAGCAAACTGGATAAAAATTGAACCTTACACAAATATTTTCTGCTTTGATACTTGAACCACTTCTGAAGGAGGTCCATGGGGTAATTCGAAAAAAAATGTTACTTTCACACGTTCAATAGTTAATGCCAATCACTGTGAATCACCAGAAATTTTGAATCCCCAGTAAATATCTCACAAAATAAGAAATTCCAAGAATTCGCAATTTCAAGTCGACCTACGAATGTACTGTACCTACCATAATGAATATCTAACGTCCAAATAATATTAAAAACACGGTCTAAATAGTGAAAATACGAGAAAATTTCTCAAGAAGACAAGAAGCCTTCGATGTTTTTCTCCAACAGAAGAACTGAAAAAACTGTAGACGCTCAAAATATAAGGCGGTAGAAAAATCACAGATGCTACACATTCAGTGGTAAACTATTAATTCAGAATTATCGCGGCGCTCAGGACTCGTTTTCCGCATTCTCAAAACTGGAATAGAATAACTAAAACAAATTAGTAGTCAAGACATCATAAACAAAAAAGCGAGTCAAATCGACTAAATTAAAAAATTTAGATCAACATGCGGCCGCTCGCCTACTTGGGTTTGTATTTCACTTGGAATATGAAAAAATGATAATAATTTCAATTCGTCGGCATCACTTCCAGAGTACGTTCAACAATACTGCATTTCCAGCAACGGGTTACTTCTATTTGATTACGATATATAATATCTCTGTTATTAGTAAAGTTACTCACTGATATGCGGATTTGAACATTAATGTTCCCATAAACTTTTTTGGGGTATACTTAGCCATCGAGGGCCTAACCAAGACTACGGTATTACATATTTGTCTTAAGGTTACAGACAGGAGAGCGGCTATCAATGATAGAACGTACAACTGACATAACATTTTTTTTAATATTTTGTCCATAATACAAACAAAAATCTACCAACGCAAAATGAATAAAAATCAACTGATTTGATCTCTTTGCAAATAATCTTTCGTCTTTTCAAACTGCTTTAGTAAAACCATGATTTTTCAACAAAATCGTGCGAGTATACGGAGTATACCAACCATAGGGCAACACCATTATATCTAAGCAAGAGGACAATTCCAAAATTTTTAAGGTTCATTCGTCATTTCTAGAAAATTAATTTTTCGAGTTGTACGATTCCAATTTGAGGAGATTCAAAAAAAAACCGAGCACGCACCGATTATTCTAAATGTTTTCATACAGAATAAGTAGCATTTTCACATCTAGTATACTCATTTCTCTTTCCGTATTTATCAATCACTTTTTATTTTCAGCCTCAATTGCCTTTTCAATTTTTCTATCGAAGAAAAATTGTAGCACTCCTTGAAAAATTTGACACTTATTTTCACCAACTAGACAGAATTTTTAACATTACTTGGGTTATAGATATTCAGTACATAGTATATTCGTAGTCAATACGTCAACTTGAAATTGCTAATTCCAGAAATTTCTCAACTGCGAGTTGACTTATTCGGAATTCAAAATTTTGACTGGTTTCTAATTATTTTGCAGTCACAGTGATTGGTACTAAACTACTACAAATATATAATACAGTAAACGTGCTTAATAAGCATCACGGATAATAGGATCAATCGCTTTACTGAATCAGAATAGCTAGGTACCAATCGGCCATATTCAAATACATTGAAAAATGTTGTTTATTAAGCATGGTTTAAATTCACTTTCTCTATTCTCTTATCCTAATCTGTATTCTGTAAAGTAGGGAAATTTTAACTTTCAGAGAATAAATCAAAAGGAATAGAAAAACCATAACACAGTTTTTCCCTTTACTCAACTTTTCAAGTGTTATGTTAAAGAAAATAAAACAGCGAGTTTAAACCATTCTTTAGAATCAACACTTCGTTTATTTTAATCAAATTACGATTGGCAGACCTCTCTAAAACATTAAGAAAAACTAAGGTTTTTTTTAAACTGAGAGACCTCAAAAAATCCAAAACACAGAAAACAATTGAAAACTTTTTGAAATAATTTTCCTAACCGACTCATCTGTAACAATGTACAACAATAAAATATAGTTTTTTTTCATAAAAATATCTAGTAATTTTCAGCTCCAAAATTTAACTAGTTAATAACATTTCACCTAAAATAATCAGTGCCTTATTGGGATCATTTTGCCTTGACCCAAAAGAGATTCTAATAAGTGGCATCTACTGTATAAATAACATTTTTAAAATTAACTTGTGATCTCGTGAAATTCTAGATCTGATACGATCATATTATAATACATCATTATAATAAATTAATGTAAAGACCACGAAATTATTATTAACAAGAAATTAATTTCCCAAATTCAATACGCATGGATGAAAGAAAATGAAAGAAAAGATGAAAAAATTACTCTCCTTCTCAGCTGGACGTAGCTTTAGCTACACGTTATAGTTCACAAAAAAATTCACCCTTTGTCTACACAAGTCCAGCGCACTATGAAGTGGCACATCAAGTCCTCTTATGAGTACATATTCACACGTGTTTGTGGTGAGTCAAGATTTTCGTACATTTTGCAAAGGTGAGAATGTTACGCTACATTCACAATTGTTAAAATATTGTAAGACCGAAACTTCCCTATGCAACAGCAAGTTTTCAGTGAGAAACATCAATAACAAAACCAAGAGTTGAAGAGTATTGCCACCAGAACAAGACTAAGAATAGAGGCCGTATGCAAGAACGATACTCATCTACTTAAGAAAGACCTAAGTAATGGTTTCCATGTAGAAGTATCGGAGAATCCAGTACTAAAGTATTTTTTATAAATATAAGAATTAGAAATCGTTCTTGTATAGAATCACCTAAAGTGTATTGATAAAGAGAAAGAACACAGCCAAGACTACCTTGTTGTGTGTGTCGATCTGAGAACGTTAAATTTCACTTCACACATTTTAAACTCATAGAAGCGTATTTAAAAAAAATTCATTTTTATGCGCTTTTATTCTACTCACTCAATTTGTTGAAGTACACCAGATAACCAACTTCAGCGCTGCTTTCACGTGTTGCAACGCACGCACACATACACTTATATCCGTTTTTGTCAGTTGTTTTTTCAATTTTTGTTTGTTTCTGTCTCGGAAAAAAAAATGAGAAATTTTATTTTCTCTTTCGCCGTTGTTTTGTTTTCTTCTTCAAATTATAAAAGCGTATTTTTTAAAAACTCGTTTTTAACCTAACTTATTACGTAGGTACGCTTACAAACGATGTATTAAAATTGTTTTCTTTTAAATAAACAGCAAGTCTCCAATCTACACAAATTAAATCAGTTTCAAAAATACTCATCTTGGGGATCAAAATGGCAGACAAAAAGGGGTCAAGCCCGATTGGAAAATTGAAAACTTTTATTTTATCCATATATCAAATAAAAATGACAAGTGACAGCAAACTTTTCAAAATGATAGGTGTACAATAATATGCCCATAATTTCATAATCATTCCACTCTCCCAAAATCATCCCTCTCTAAATATCTCACCTAAAAAGCAAAAAAAATTTTTTTTACGAATTAAAAATTTATAAATCCACTTTAATTAATTATATTATATCTATTTTTACAGTCATAGCATGATTAGTTTGATGGTTTATTTCCACTATTGGAGACACCATGTACGTATAGGTATAAAATATGATACATATACTTACAGAAATTTAACTGGTGAAATTGTTTAATGATGTTTTGGAAAATTGTATTTGTATAACTTGAAATTTTCAATTATTGAATTTGCAAACAGGGTTCTCAGTAAAAAAATTTAAATAATATTCAATTCCTTCATTTTATATTAAACGAAGCGATAAAAACGATGAATGCCTTCGATGTGAGGTTAAGAGCGGGGGTATACCCCCTCGAGCCTCACTAGTAAATAATAAAATTTATTATCGCCATTCTGGAAAAAAATAAAAAAATAAAAAAATAAAAAAACACTTTCTTTTAACACCCTATATATTTCTTCTGATAGTAATGAAAAAAAAATGCGTGAAAACATTTCTGTCATAAATTTTCTGAGTATCTCTTTCATGTAGAAGTATTCATACAGTATACCGCTTAGCTATTACGAAAAATTGAAAAAACTAATAGTAGTCACGCGTTCAAGCATTCCCTGGTAAAAGTATTGGATGAGCCGGTAAAGCATTTTTATGACATATTCAGAAGCTCATTTTCATCATAATATTTCAGGCATAAAACCATTTAGTTAAAATATTTCAAACCCTTATTTTACTGGGATACCCAGTTAATTATCAACTCTACTATTTTTTGAAAAACCAATAAACCACACACAAAATTTATTCTTTTTTTTTCCCACATTTTTAGATGGTTTATAATTTATTTACTTCCTGAACAACGCGAGTAAACAAACAAATAAAAAGACGAGGAAAGAAAAAAACCAACAGGAAAAAAGAACAAAAAGAATAAAAAAAAAGTGATGCAGCGATCAACGTTTTCGTTAGAAGGTCGTTAACAATCAAAGGTCACGTATATACACCGTACACCATATAAGAGGCAACCAGAAAGAAAGGAAAAAAAGAAGAAAAAGCAATTCGCCAAATTAATAAATATTCTACGACGTACACCATAATCGAATATTATCATCATTCCACCTCCTGCTTTTTCCCCTTCTTTTTTTTCACATTATTTCCTACTCTCACACGTCGGTCCGATTTACCTTGACTAGATTCGAGAAAAAAGAGGAAAGAGTTGAGATACTCGAACAGCATTACGCGATTAATATTGGAATTTTACTGGTTCGCCATCTTCATGTAATTTGAACGACCAATTCTATATTTTTTTGTTAGAATTCAAAACTTATTGCTATCAATACTGAAGAACCAAAATTATGGTACGAATTCGAAAATAATTCTCAATCTGATCTCATTAGGAGGAAGCTATGACAGAGCTAAGAATGGAAGCGGTTTTTCACACAATCCCACTACAATTAAGATGCCATAAACAAATCTCTTATAATTCTTCATGTACACATTTTCAACTCTTTTCGCCAATATAATTACACGGAATCCTTTTAACAACGCGGCAAATCACAGGTTCTTCTTTCAACGTATATTAGGAAGATAATCTTTAAACGCATTCACTCTTCTTATAATACTAATAAATTCTCTAACTTAGAAAATTCTCAGACTCATAGGCGTCAATGATAACTGGTCATCAGTGGCGTAGCTAGAGCACGATAATTTTTCAAGCGACGACCGCGTGTGAGGTAATCAAAAAATTGGGGGTGAGGTTGACCCTAAATACCATTCATAAGCCACTGCATGTCGTATAAGCACATGAATTTCCTAATTCTTAATCGCAACTGACTGCAATATTTTCAATTTGAAACAATTCCCAAGAAATGAAAAGTTCTCATACAAATTTTTCACAAAACCTTTGGCAATAAAACTAAACAAAATGATAATTCTCAACATTATCTCATTCGATTAATACTTTGCTATTCCCCACTTTGGATTTCGAATGACGAGTAAAGTTGGAATTTATCAACCCCAATTAATTGCAAGATTAAAACACATCCTTAACACCCTTTTTTCGACCGATTTTTGAAATTAATTTCAGGATTATAAGTGATTTTACAAATTACAGGCAAGGAATGTTTTCAAAAATGCGCACGTGAATATAATCAAATAAAACAAAATAGAATAGGCTACAACTGAAGCAAATGATCTATCTTCGAAACAGAAAAAATTAAAAGCATAATTTGTTAAATTCTAGCATCGTCCGAACGTTGTATACCAACATATTAATCCTTATTTCAAGTTTTCATAGCACTTAACCTAGTCGTACAAAAGATGTAATAGAATTTCGATATTTTTTCCGAAATTTCATCAAATGATCATCGAGATATAGCTTATACTTATTTCATGCTTCATAATTACTCATTTTTCGATAACATTTCTCACCGCATTGAACCACGACCAACAGTCCATCACACAAAATCTTTTCGTTATCAACAGACTAATGCAATTAACCATATCTAAAGCCCAACGAAAATGACTCATCTTTTTGAAATATTTTTATTTATGATATTCTCTCCATCTTATCGGTTCATTTAATCAGCAGAACAAACATTAACTTAAGGCGAACAACCAGTAGGGTTGTCAGATACATGAATACTGTAACACTCGATGCTGAACATTTTGGATATATTTTCGGCAGTTCAAAAACTTTTACGTCTGACTTTAATTTACTATTATCCGAACTTTAATCTAATCAACGTTAATAATGAAACTCAATTAAAGCGATCGAATTTCTCACTCCTATTAACAGGAAATAATAAAAATAATTCATTGACTTTCTTTATCCACGTTACATGACTTAAGTTCTCGCTCCGTACTTTCATTTCTACTCAAGTTGGAAAGGAACCAACCAATTACAACCCAACTTTTGAGCGGTTTAATCAATCTAATTTCACAACTGTTTCTTGCATTTTCCTCCAACTGTTCAACTACTAATCGAAGACCGAACGTGGTACATATAGTCGATGCTACTATAAACTTTTAAAATTTCAAATAAAAACAGTTTCAATTTTGAACAATAACCACGAATACTTCAGCACTTGAAAAAGTTCTTGAAATTGAAACTAATTAACCAACCTTCATATCAGTGTACAGTATCGATAATTACGATCATTTACAAATTAATCGTTGTATATTTCACAGGGCAGATAAACCTAATATAATAACATCAAAACAAAACGTAACTACTTACCCACATCTAACCTATTGAGATCAAAAACACGTATTATTTTCTCATTTGAACCTGTAACGAACAAGTTGCCGTCGCTAGAGAAATTCACACTTTTCACGATATGATTATGCTGCAGGGATATCACTTCTTCACCAGTAACAGCATTCCATATCTAGAAACCGAAACAACAAGATCACAATTGTGGAAATTCTTGACTTTACTTTATAAATGTAGACGATAGAACTCACTTTAGCGGTGAAATCGGCAGCTCCAGTAGCAGCTTTAGTGGCGTCTTCATTCAATGCAACCCCCCAAACAGCTCCTTTATGACCTTCGAAAGTACCAATCCAATCTCCAGTATCGCCTTGTCTAAGCATAGGTTTACCATCTGTAAATATGAATAAATTTGAAGGGAGAAAATGGTAGCTTAATATAACTGGAGTAGTGACGATAATAGAAACGTTGTTCAAGGAGTAAAGTTACCTTTGCAGGCAGATATCAGGAAATAGCCGTGCTCCGATATTCCACTGAAAGCTAAATTCACCACAGGTCTAGTGTGACCACCACACGTCAACGGTACTTGTTTAACGGACATCTTGCTCACGACTATCTAGATAAGTGTAATTATTAGAAGATCTGATGAACTGTGTGCATAACAGGTTTTTGGTTCAGGTTGATAAAACTTAAAACATGAACATGGAAACTGGGAAACACTAGTGAATAAAAACGTTAGAAACAGTAAAATGATACATTAATATTTTACGTTAATTTCAGTGATTAAACGAATAATAAATTAAGTAAAATTATGATACCAAATTGAACAAACGAACACACACCACATCAGTAAGACTGACACATTGATATTATACATTATTAATTTTACTCTTTGTAACTTCACTTACACTAGCACACTACCACGTCGTATGACTGCAAAAACTTGTTCGTTCGGAAAAATTTTTTTCAAAAAAGTTTTCAAACCTTTCAAAACAAAACAAACTTTATGATGTCCAGGGATAGTGTAACGTAGTAATCCAGACCTTCGACCATATACGTAATGGACTGCGCATACTGATAAAATTAACATTGACTTATATGGAGACACCATGAAGGCATACATTTCATTCAAAAGATCCCTTTTTTCAGGATTTATCAAATATCACGTGAGATGATTAAATAATTTGGATAGATTTGAATTGTCATTTTACAAAATGAAAGTGTTTTTAAAATTAAATAGCGTCATTTATTCCTTTCTAATATTCGTAGATGAATTCTCTTTGACAAATCGAAGAGAATTTGTAGGTGAATTTGTCGCTGAATCCTGATTAATTTAATGGCGAATCGAAGAGAATTTATTGAGGTGAGGTCTCATCACTTTACACAGAAAAGATAAGTACGGACTTCTATCTTAGAAAGTGTTTATTTACGACGTTAGTACAACGACTGACGAACAGAGAACATTCCATTTGGCACAATGACATCGTGGACTTTTTGTTTTTAATTGCAAGTATGATGAAAAAAAAAACAAAAAAAATAAGAAAAGACCCCACAAATCATTCCAATACACAAAAATATCAGTGGGGTGAAAAAAAAAAAAAAGTTTATCAGACCCCAGATATACAATCACTTCTCATTTATGTTTTTCCAAGTACCTATCATGCTCGCCCATTCACTAATATACAATTTAGTCATAACTCTATCTAGCCTTGCTAGTAGCATCAAAACTTGTTGAAGATTGATTGAAGATCACACAGAAAAGAAACGCGTTTTTCGAATCATCATGAATGTATTTCAACAACATACAAAAATGCCAACCTTCGACCATATACTAGATGGACTGCAAATACTGATAAAATGTAGAAGACAACTGAATGAAATGTACATTCCATTCAAAAGTTCCTTTCCCTATCAAACTGTACTTTTCACCGAATTCATCTACAAATTCTCTTCGATTCGTTGCTGTTAAATTATCTAGGATACAACTACGAATCGAAGATCTCTTCGATTCGCAGTTAAATTAATCAGGATTCAGCGAAAAATCGAAGAGAATTCATCTACCAATTCTTTTTGATTTGTCACCATTAAATTAATTAGGATTCAGCGACGAATCAGAGAATTTACCTATGAATATTAAAAAGGAATAAATGACGCTATTTAATTTTAAAAACACTTTCGTTTTGTAAAATGACAATATAAATCACTCCAAATTATTTGATCAACCGACGTATGATATTTGATAAATCCTGAAAAAAGGGAACTTTTGAATGAAATGTACGCTGTCATGGTGTTTCCATATAAGCCAATGTTAATTTCATCAGTATGCACAATCCAGTATGTATATGGTGGAAGATGCCAACAGCAAACAAGTTCGTTGGTCGAATTCTTTGACTATATACATACTGGACTGCTAATACGGATAAAAAGCTGTATTCAAAACAAACAGGCATTTCCCTGTTCAAAATGTTAGTTCATTATAAAATTTATTAATACTTTGTGAGAAGATGAGGAAATATCAACGGATCGAGACGACTGAAAACATATAAGACGAACCTAAACTACACACGACATCGAACAGAGACTAGACGCACACATTACGAACACATAAATAAAAACACAATATTCACTTAATTACGAACTTTTATTTCCACATTAAGTATGGTGGAGATGTTAACAAAACGAGTATTAAAAAGCGACTAGAGGCGTATGATTAGACAATATCACAGTTAGGTACAAAACACTAAAAATCACAGATTACAAAAATATATCGACAGTGTTGCCACCACAAATGATACGTGAGAATATAGTTATGAGTATAATTTAATTTGCTATAATTCTCACATATTTATTGTCTTTTCCTTTGACTAAGTCTCTTCTTACCACAATTATTGCTTTTAATTACGAATTAAATCGGTAATGTTGTAGTTTTATAAAACTCAGAAGTTCAAAAATTATTGAGGTGAGGTCTCATCACTTGACACAGAAAAGATAAGTACGGACTTCCATCTTAGAAAATGTTTATTTACGACCTTAGTGCAACGACTGACGAACGGAGAACATTCTCCGTCGAGCAGTGACGGAAAGAATATTATGTTGGCGATCAGTGTTGCCACATGTAAAACAAATAAGTGTAATAATATGTTACATACAGTGTTAGTCAGTGTGATGTTATGTGTTTGTGAGGTAGTAAGGGAATCGTATCCCAACACCCCCTTGCGATTCAAAACGGACGAACAAACATATAAGTAAAAAAAATGTGTCACACATTGTATGTATTTAAAAAACATAAACAATAAAAAATGAAAATAAGCAATAGCAGTCAAAATTGTTACATATAAATATCATATAAAAAAAATTGATATAAAAATGGTAAAATATTAGGTATGTCGTTGACTAGTATTATGATGTATAATTAAAATGTGTGTGGATTTATATATTGAATGTTTCATCTTAAATATATCGTGTAATTATTAACATGAGGTAAACATTTAACCTTTTGTTACCGTGTCACGTCTTATAAGTATTGTGTGATTTTAATTTAATAAATATGTATTTAAAAAAATGACAGGTTGGAGAGATCAATATCTCCTCATCGTCAGCTGTGGAGAGATAATATTATTATATATATGTCCCTATAATTAATCAAGGGGGTTTTTATATAAATATGCTACTGTGGGAATCAATTGTATATATTGGGGAATGCTGATGCCAGTAAGAGAGGCAGAGCAGCAACGGGGAACCTATTGAATATTGTGATGTGAAGTGTGAAACAACATATGGACCGCTCGGTTTACAATAGGCGTTAAAAGACCGACGCCCATCCGCAGTCCAAAACCAAATATCAAAAATTTTGAGGGTTATGTCAATTAAGACTATTGGCCAAAAAGTTGACTTGTTTGGAGGATTCTCATAATGATATTTTGGAAGGTTCTCCGATCAAGTGCCTTAGTAAGTATATCAGCAACTTGATCAGGTGACCTAATATCATTAAAACTTATTAGTTTCTTTTGGAAAGCTTCCAATACTGCGTAACATTTGATGGCTAGAGACCTGGAGCGTTTCTGGCCTCCCCCAGATGCAATACAAGACGCAGATATGTTGTCCTCGTAGACTTGCACTGGGTCAGTTACAGAGAAAACACTCTTAGTAAGTCTCCAGATCACATATATATCGTCTAGTACATCATTCAATGCAATTAGTTTGGCTGCAGTCGACGAGGTTGCAACCGTGTTTTGCCGGTGAATGGCCCAATTTAACAAGTCTCCGTTAACGAATATCATGTAGCCGGTTGTGGAGCACCCTTTCTCCAGGTTATTAATATTAATGGGTGAATCGTCTACATCGGGTGCATACGACGCATCGACAAAAGCTTTAATTTGAGTTTGGTCAGAGTGGAAGACCAGAGAGAAGTCTCTTGTAGTTTTAAGGTATCTAATAATACAGCAAACATAATTTTTGACTTCACTATTGGAGGATGCCTGGAAACATGACAAATAGTTGACAGCGAAGGCAATATCCGGGCGTGTCAGTCTTCTTACATATAGCAGATTCCCAATCATAGCCCTATATTCGGTATCATCCAATCCATTTTTTGGCTTATTTATATTTAATCCCGTCTCCATAGGTGTGGAAAATGGATTGCATTCCGTCGTTCCAAATTTCTGGAGAATCTTATCAATGTATCTATTTTGTGTTAATATGATTTGTTTCCTAGGTATATCTCGACTTATTTCAAATCCCACAAAGAAAGTTGGATTATATTCTATTTTTAATGTGAAATTTTTGTTGAAAATATTTATTAAGTCTTGTGTCCACTCGTCGTGGTTACTAGCCAACAACATGTCATCCACATAGACTATTAAGAGCGCCATTGTACCACTATTATCTTGTTTTATGTATAAACATCTATCTATTCTTGATTGAATAAATCCAGCTTGAATTATTGTTGAATTCAACAAGTCGTACCAACTCTTGGAAGACGTTTTCAGTCCATATATTGACTTTATTAATCTTAGGCAGTTATTTTCGCCTAGTTGGCATCCTTTGGGGTTTGATATAAATATAGGGTATTTTATTTGTGAATTGAGGAAAGCTGTTTTTATATCGAATTGTGTTATATTTAGACTATATTTGTTAGTGATAGATAATATCCATCTTATCAGCCAATATTGGATTACCGGGGCATATGTTTCAGTTAGAGAATAGTGAGTAAGATCTTTAAACCCTCTAGCAACCAACCTGGCTTTCGGTGTGTGAACGCCTTGGTTGTCGGGTTTTGTGGTGAAACACCACTTTGTATCCACTAACCTCACATTTCTCTCACTTGGGACGACTTCCCATACGCCCATATCAGATAGTGACTTCAGCTCGTCAGTAATGGCTTGTTGCCATTCTTCCTTAAAACGGTTGTTTTCGACATCCTCCCATTTTTGAGGGATATGGTCCTCAATATAATTTTTGTATCTTAATTTAAATAAATTTAAGATTACAGGGGTTTCTATTATATTATTATTATCCTGTATTTTTTCATTATTATTATTTTTATTGTCTATTTGTTTTATATTTCTCGTTTCATCAAATCTTATGTCGCATGTAACGTGTGATTTGTCTATTAATGGGTCCCTTATACAGTACCCACTATTGGTATACCCTACAAAAATTCCTTTATCGGATCTTTGGGTTAATTTCGAGTGTTCACTATTTGCTTTTTTTCTTTTATTTTTAGTGGCCTGATGCTGACAGACCTCTATGGGAATATGCCTATGAGCAAAAGACCCAAAAACTCTCATGTTAGATAAGTCCGGCTTTATGCCGTAAAACAGTTTGAAAGGGGTCTTATGATCTTTATTGGCCCTAGTTGGGCTTCTGTTTATAACATAAACAGCCATCACAACAGCCAACAACCAGAAACTGAAATCCAGATCGGAGTCAAACAACATAGCCCTTGTCCTTGCCATGATCATTTGATTCTGCCTTTTGGCCATCGCATTCAACTCTGGTGAATACGGAACAACAAGCTCAAGGTTCACACCGTTGTCCTCACAAAATGTCTTCATGTTCGAGTCAAGATACTCTCTAGTATTATCACATCTTAAAGTAGCTATTGGGTGATCTGGGAATTTCGATTTTAATTTCATGTATAATTTCTTAAACTGCTCGAAAACCATTGTTTTTTTTTCAATAGTGGAGATGAAAGTATATTTAGTGGCATGATCCACGAATATCAAAACATACTTTTCACCATATATTCCTGGTGAGAAGGGGCCCATTGTATCTGATGAAACGAGTTCTAGTTTTTGTTCTGGTCTAGTGCGAGTTCCACTGTGTCCCAATCTCCTAGAGTTTGCTTTCACACATATCTCACACAGACTGAATTCGTCATCACAAAATGTAATTCCGTTCGGAATACCTCTTGAGACCATTGTCAAGAATTTCAAATTTTTTCCTGATAAGTGTCCCAATCTCCTATGCCGTATCATATTTTTATCTATTTTTAATTTTTCTATATTCTCGTTGATTTTTTGATCATCGTTTATGTGAGAATTATAGCAAATTAAATTATACTCGTGACTATTATTCTCACATATCATTTGTGGTGGCAACACTGTTTATATATTTTTGTGATCTGTGATTTTTAGTGTTTTGTACCTGACTGTGATATTTTGTAATCATACGCCTCTAGTCGCATTTTGTTATTCATGTTGTTAACAACTCCACTACTCTAATGTGGAAATAAAAAGTTCGTAATTAGTGAATCTTGTGTCTTTATTTATGTGTTCGTAATATGTGTGTCTAGTCTCAGTTCGATGTCGTTTTTAGTTTAGGTTCGTTTCATAGGTTTCTAGTCGTCTCGATCCGTTGATTTCTTCCTCATCTTCTCACAGGTTATGGGCCCAGTTACCTGGATGTCAACGTGGTCGCCATTGTCATAGTTCGTCAATGTTGTGCTGTCGGATCCTGCTCGCCACACCCAAGTAGTATCATGCCTGCTAATTGTTTTTCGATTGTTTGATATGTTCTCTGTTCGATGTTCCTGTGATCTCGTTTGTGTTGAATTGTTGGTCGACGTGTCTGAAAGTTGCTGAAAATCGCTGTGTTTGCGGTGTAACTGATCGTTCGTACCTGTCAACGAGATGGAAGCGCGAAAGAAGAACATGATCGAGCCGTTCAATGGGCAGAATGGCCGCACATGGAAGTTCCGGATGGAACTGTTGTTGGCAAAGGAGTCGTTAACTAATATTATAATCGATTCTTTGCCGACTGTTCGTAACAGGGGAGATGCTTGGTCCAAGGAGAACGCGAAGGCGATGTTCCTGATAGCTAACAACGTGACTGACGAGTACCTTGAGATGATCCAGACGTACACGACGGCGAAGGAGATGTTTCATGTCCTAACGAACCTCATCGACAACGGCAATGACCAGACGCTGATGGATTTACGAGGTGATTTGTACGCAAAACGGTATGTGTCTGGTATTGATTTGCATAAATATTTGTTGGATTTTCGTTCTCGTTGTAGACGTTTGACTGAATTAGGAGATTTAACGACCACGAAACAGTTTATTTTGGTATTGCTGAGGTCATTACCTGCGGAATTTCGTCCAATTAAGGTTGTAATCGAAGATGCAGAAGTCGTCACCTGGGATGGTGTTTTCATGAAATTGAATAACTTCCAGCGTGAGCTATCGTCTGATAGCAAATCGGCAGTTCGAGGTAACACTCTGAACACTACATCTCTAAAACCTTCATCAGTGGGTGCCACTGGTGAGGAGAACATTTATTTTGGTGATTGCAATAATGTTGGACGAAATTTTGGGAATAATAGTAAAGGAAATCGTTTTAATCGTGGTCGATCTCGAAATAATAATAATGGTCGTGGTTTTAGTCGAGGCGGAAATAATAATTTTAATAATAATAATCAAAATTCGAGCTCAAATAATAATAATAATAGTAATAATTTTAATGGACGTGGTCGTAATAATAATTCTGAAGGTGGACATTCGAATGTAAAATGTCACTATTGTAACAAAATAGGGCACATAGCCCGAAATTGTTATTCCAAAAATCGTAACAATAATAATAGTTGTAATAATAGTAATAATAATAGTGAAAATCGAATTAATGACCAAAGTTCCAATAATAATAACAGTAATAGGAGCTCGGCACAGATGTGCAATGAAAATTTTAATGCTAATGACGTTTGCTCTGAAGTGGGTTACAGCTTCACGTTGAATAATGACAATAATAAAAAAATTAATGACTCTTGCAATGCAAAAGAAAATTTAAATTTGATAACCACATTTATAGTCGACAGTGGATGCACAATTCACATTATTAATGATATAAATTTGTTCAGTGATTATATAGATTTGATCAAACCGCATAGTATCTGTGTTGCGAAGAAGGGTGTCTCTCTGTCTGTCACGTCGGTGGGTACTGTAAAATTAAAACTTTTAAATGGAATCGTAATCGAGTTAAAAAATGTAAGGTACGCTCGGGAGCTGCCACAGAATCTGCTTTCGGTTAAACGAATGAGCAGGTCGGGATTTGACACTTTGTTCAAGGAAGAGTCTGTTGAGATCATCCAACGCTGCAGTGGAAAAGTAGTTACCACTGGTGTTAGCGTAGACTCGGATTTGTACACAATTGACTTTGTAAAAATGTCAAGTCAATCGTGTAATCTGACGTTGGGGGATGAGTTGAGCCCACTGTTCGTGTGGCATAAACGACTTGCTCATTTAAATGTGAACGATGTTCGATTGTTGTCGAGTAGGGGTTTGATACCCAATGTTGACTCCAATCGCAGATTGCTGTGTGAGCCCTGTGTTATGGGGAAACAGAGTCGAAAACCATTCCAAAGGCATGAAAGAAAAACAAGTAAGCCATTGGAGTTGGTTCATACTGATCTCTGTGGACCTATTAACCCTCCTGCATATAAAGGAGCTAAGTATTTCATGACCTTTATCGACGATTACTCAAATTTTTGTTGTGTCTACTTGCTGGCGAACAAGACAGAAGCTTTTACAAAATTTAAAGAATATCACGAGATGGTCTCGAATAAGTTTGGCTATAATGTAAAGAGACTCCGTTGTGATCGCGGCACAGAGTACTTGAATACCACCTTCCAGTCATATTGTACTGAGAAGGGAATTGTGGTTGAACCTACTGTTGGTGGTTGTCCTCAGCAGAATGGAAAAGCTGAGAGAATGAACAGGACACTGTGCGAGAGGGCAAGGACACTGTTGTTTGAGAGTGGTCTTGGAAAGATATTTTGGTCGGAAGCCATATTGTGCTCCACCTATATCATAAACAGATGCCCTACAAATAAAGATTTTATTCCGTTTGAGAGATGGTTTGGTGAGACATACAATTATAATAAATTAAAAACGTTTGGATGCGACGCATATATGTTGTCATTCAAACATGACTCTGATAAATTTAAGAATAAAAGTGAAAAATTAATAATGGTTGGTTATTCTCCATGTGGGTACAGGTTGTTGGACTTAAGTACTAAGGAGATACGTCTGTCACGTGATGTTGAGTTCTTTGAGGGTGCTATAAGTAATCCTGAATATAATAAATACACTAAAAATGATGAGTTATTTAAAGAAGTCACTGAATCCAACTTGGAAAATATTGAAGTTGATGGTGATTTAAATTTAGATTGTCTTTCACAGGAGGCGACTACACGTGATCAAGCAGCAGGAAATATATACCTGGCTGAGGATGGCATTCCTTTGACGTTTGAGGAGGCGAGTGTAGCACCTGATAGTCTGATGTGGAAGGAGGCCATTTCATCTGAAATAAGTGCTCTGAAATCCAATCAGACTTGGAAGGTGACCAAACGTCCAAAGGACGCCCCTACCATCACGTGTCGTTGGATATTTAATAAAAAATATGATAATGAAAATAATGTCTTATATAAAGCTAGGTTAGTTGCCAGAGGCTGTCAGCAGAAGAAAGGCTTCAATTTTAATGAAGTATATGCGCCAGTGGCGAAACTTTCGACTGTGAGGACCCTCTTGGCTGTCAGTAATAAGTTAAAATTTTATATAGAACAAATAGATATTTGTAGTGCGTTCCTGAACGGTGTTCTTTCGGAGGATGTATACCTCGAGATACCTGAAGGTATTGAAACGCAGGTTGATAAACACAATAATGTATTAAAACTAAATAGGTCTATATATGGTCTTAAACAGTCGCCAAAAGTGTGGAATAAGTTATTTAATGAGTTCCTGTTGTCACTTGGCTTTGTACAAAGCATGGCTGATGACTGTCTGTACGTTTTCAAAAATAAACATGATGGGACGATAGTTTATCTACTCACTTATGTTGATGACGTTCTCATTAGTTCGAATAATAAAGAACAAATTATATTTTTCAAAAATAAAATTAATAAGAGATTCAAATGTAAGGATCTTGGAAAAGTTAATAAGTATTTAGGTTTAAACATTAATTACAGTCGCGAAGAGGGCACACTGGAGATCGAGCAGAAGAATCTCATCGAGTCTGTTGCTAGGCGATTCGGTGTTGATAAATGTGCACCTACCTACACACCTATTGACCCCAAACTCCAATTGGATAGGGACCTCAATGCGTGTGATAGTGTGCTGAATAATAACTATCAACAGCTCGTGGGATGTTTGATGTACCTAATGCTAGGATCACGGCCTGATATTTGCTTTGCAATATCGTACTTCAGCCAGTTCTCCAGTTATGCCACAGATGAACATTTCAAATATTTATTGAGAGTTCTGAAATATTTAGTGACTACCAAAGATAAAAAACTTATATATTCATATGAAAATAATAACAATGGCAATATAGTCGAAACATATTCGGATGCCGATTGGGGTAACTGTGTTAACACAAGACGGTCAATCTCGGGTTACTGTGTCTTTGTTTATGGGTCGCTGGTGTCCTGGTCTAGTAAGAAACAACCAACGGTAGCTCTGTCTAGCACTGAAAGTGAGTTGATCGCCATATGCGATGCTACCACTGAATCAATCTGGTTGAAATATTTAATGAGTGACTTTTGCATTCAAATTAATGACAGAGCTGTAATTTACGAAGACAATCAGAGTTGTCTGGCTATTTTGCACTCTGGAAAATGGAACACACGCAGATCAAAACATGTGGATGTAAAGTACCGTTTTGTGTGCAATCACGTAAATTTAGACTTTAAGTATTCATACGTGTCAACTTCGCGACAGTTGGCTGATGTTTTTACGAAGGGCTGCCCGAGGCCTAAATTTGATGTATTCTGTAAAATGTTAAAGTTGTTGTAACTTATTGTATATGTTTACCATTCATGTAATATTTGTTGTTGTAACTTTTTGTATTTTTGTTGACCTTTTGTCATTTGTGTTCATAATGACTCCATTATTTTAATAATTCATTTTTACCATTTTACCATATTCGTATAAGTTTAATTTGAGGAGGCGTGTGAGAATTATAGCAAATTAAATTATACTCGTGACTATTATTCTCACATATCATTTGTGGTGGCAACACTGTTTATATATTTTTGTGATCTGTGATTTTTAGTGTTTTGTACCTGACTGTGATATTTTGTAATCATACGCCTCTAGTCGCATTTTGTTATTCATGTTGTTAACAACTCCACTACTCTAATGTGGAAATAAAAAGTTCGTAATTAGTGAATCTTGTGTCTTTATTTATGTGTTCGTAATATGTGTGTCTAGTCTCAGTTCGATGTCGTTTTTAGTTTAGGTTCGTTTCATAGGTTTCTAGTCGTCTCGATCCGTTGATTTCTTCCTCATCTTCTCACAGTTTATTATATCATTATTATTTGTTATATTATTATTATTTATACCTACATCCTCATTCATTTCACTACCACCTTCATTCATTTCATATTTCTGACTTTTGGTTATTATTATATGTCATTTTCCCCTGATCTACATTTTGACTATAGTTTTGATTTCTGTTTGTGTTATTATATCTATTATAATTTCCTCCATATTGGAATCTCTGATTTTTATTATTATTATTGAAATTACTAAATTTATTATTATAATATCTTGACTTTTTCTCGTCATATAGCCTATCCGATCTTTTGATCAACATGGCATGGAGTGTATCGATTGTTTTTTGATCCTGGCTTAAGGTATTGAACTCCAGTCTTGTCATATCATAGTACATGTTCAGTGATATTAGGAGTTGTTCTATCTCCTCCTGTTTGTCTAAATTTTTACCGCAGTCCCTTATTTTTTGGGCTGATCTAGAGAACACGTCTAAGTAACTTCTCATATTTCCATCACTATTAAATTTCAATCTCTGAAAGGCCTGCTTCGCGTTAATATATGTAACCTGCGTGCAGCTTTTATACCTTTCATCTAAGACTTTTAAAATTTGGTTTATGGTTTTTAAATCTTTTACCCTTTCAATTAATTCGTTGTTCAATCCCTGGTAGATTAAAGCCTTGCCTTTTTCCTGATTGCGGAAATATGCCATCCTGTTAGCTGAACTAGCATTGCCAGATTCAGGGTTTACAAAATTGTTTAATTCCAGTCCCAAAAATAGCACTTTGGTCTCAAAATCATACATTATCTGGTACAATCCCTCTGCATATAGTGTTGATACCATTGTGGTCCTCCAGGCATCATAATTCCTACCATCGAATACCTTTTTTGTGTCAAATCTTGACATTTTATTATTAAATTTTGGGTGTTTGGGAGTTTAGATCCTACCTCAGAAACACGAGAACTTAATTCTAGGGGGTAACATGGTCTCAACCGCACGATAATGCACAACACGGTCTCAACCACTCGATCGGGAATGCAAATTAAATAAAATTATAGTACAACATTCAATAATTAACTAAGGTTTTAAAATAAATCTCACTAAATGTGCTTTGCCGACGATGAGGTGATCTCTCCGCCGTTGTTTCTGCTTCTTGAGCGATCAAATTACTGTGATTCTATCGTCGAAACTATTCGAAATTAAATTAATCAAAGTCCCAAGTCTTGTTTGAGAGTACAGGTGATTCTATCAAACACGTTAAAATGTGAATTAATACTCAGTGCAAAAATTATTCAACAAAAATATGAAAAAGATTACTGCTGAAAGAAAATAATCTGTTAGCTTTCATCAATTGAAAAGATCATTTATTGTATGTGAACAGGAAAAAATCTGTCACTAATGTCAATGTTCATCAATGTAGGTTTTCTATTGTTGGATTCAATGAAACTCATCCAACAAAGATTTCCTATTTCTACAATTCTCGACCAACAAGATAAAGTTTGAAGGGCTATATTAATATCACCTTTCAAGTTTCAACTTTACTTGGGATTTGGTTGAGAATTTACATTAAAATATATTGAAATTTAACTTTATTTTACTGAAATTTTAATTTTTTCTAATTAATTTTGAGCAAAATCACACAAATTATTCATTAATTAACTTAAACTTTTTACTTATCTTTAATTTTTTGGTTCTGTTTTCGTATTTTTTCGATGTTTTTCTTCTGCTACCTTGCCCAATTGACACCAAACTCTGACATTTTTTCTGCAACTTCTGAATTTTCGATGTTCTTCCACTGTTTCACTCCCTAGAACACAGCATGAACAATTGCCAACCGTTTTTAATGGTGTGCACTGGTCTACCAAACCATAAAATCCTCTCGTATCTGATTTGTTTTCTCCAGACTTTCGACTTTGACGTTTTTACAGGTGCCCAAGACTTTACCGTTGTTTTCATTAAATTTTACTTTTATTTCACTTTTAATTTGTTGATTTACTTTAATTAAACATTTAACTTTTTCAGGATATTTACTTTAATCACTGAATCAAACTTTTTTGTTCACAAATTTTAACTTTTCCTACCACTTTGCGTGGAGGTATCACTTGGCACTAAGCCTTTCACTTTGCGTGAAACACGAACTTTCAAATTTTAACAAATTACACGATTATCACATATCACATTTTAATTACCACACTTATTTCTCTAATCCGCAGCTCTGCTAACATATTGAGGTGAGGTCTCATCACTTTACATAGAAAAGATAAGTACGGACTTCCATCTTAGAAAATGTTTATTTACGACGTTAGTACGACTGACGAACAGAGAACATTCTAAGTTGAGCAGTGACGGAAAGAATATTATGTTGGCGATCAGTGTCTCCACATGTAAAACGAATAAGTGTAACAATATGTTACATACAGTGTTAGTCAATGTGATGTTATGTGTTCGTGAGGTAGTGAAGGAATCGTATCCCAACAAAAATTTCAGTTAAATCAATTTAAAATTTGATTTATTGATGCATAAAAATAATCTTTTTTGTTGCTGTATGACGAATGTTTTTATCTACTTGCAAAATATTCTTACAAAATATGTCTAATTCTAATTTTTACATAGAAATTTGTAATTAATTCGGTTAAATGTGGATCAGGTAGCTCTATGTTTTTAAACAACAAACCTGTAAACTAACATTTTGAACAGGGATACGAGTGTCTGACTCAACTTCACTGGTTGTTCATTAGACTCTGTGTTATTCTTATCAGTATTAGCAGTCCAGTATGTATATAGTCAAAGGTCGAATTATTTTCCAACCAGGGAATCAGTGCATCCACTTAGCGAAGCACAAAAACGTATTATATCTCGTGGGGACGTACCTAATGTCAAGGTGCTGCTAGCAAACTTACTTCGTGGAGACGCACCTTAAAATGAGTTCATAGTCTATTCAGAGCCGTATGTTCTTTGATGTCATGTTTCCTTTTGGATGGCCGATGTGATGGAGCATTGGAGTAAGGAGTAACGGAGTGGAGTTTAATGTCTAATGTCTAAATGAATGAGTCTCTTTTGTGTTTTCCTGGTTTGTCTATTGTTATCCAATAATCTAATCCAATCCAATCAGCCGGTAGTGAGTAATTTTATGTTTTGTGAGCAAGTAATTTTACCTGAATAGTGAATAGACATTATTTCATTATTGTTTAATAACATCTCACGAAGTAAATGTTCCTTGCGCTGGGAGTAAGTTAGTTTCAAACCGAAGTCCTGTGTAAATTTCATCTCTGTAATCATGACGACAACCAACGTCAATACATTTCAAATCGGACATCTTCTTGAGAAGGTGAGATCATCAGATCGAAGAGCTTGGTGATCATGAAGTTTGAATTGATCATTGAAACTTCTTGATTATGATTAACTATTAGTTCATGAGTATATATTATATGTTGCTTCATGTCGAACTTAATTTATCTTCATTGAATATTTTTGCTTTCATTTAGATGACTTCGAATGATAAAGATTTCCGATTCATGGCTACGAATGACCTGATGGCCGAATTACAGAAAGATAGTATCAAGCTGGATGACGATTCTGAACGTAAAATCATCAAAATGCTAATGAAACTTCTTGATGATAAAAATGGAGAAGTTCAGAACCTGGCGGTGAAATGGTATTTTTTGACAAGTCTTTAGTTCTAACAATCATGTCAGTCGGTATATTTATATTTATTTATCTGTAGCCTAGGGCCTCTGGTAAAAAAAGTCAAAGATAGTCAAATAGAATCGGTAGTCACCTCGTTATGTGCGAATATGGCATCAGAGAATGAGCAACTTCGTGATATTTCAAGTATTGGTCTCAAAACAGTCATTAACGAGCTTCCGGTTACCTCAAATGTTTTAGTCGAAACTGTTTGTAAAAATATTACACAAAGAATAAGTTCTGTAATTTTAAAAGTACGTATTTTTATACCATTTTCTTGGTACTTGGTTGATGCAGTTTGTCTCTTCATGCATCATTTTTGTAGCAGGAAGATATATCAGTCCAATTGGAAGCGCTAGATATACTTGCCGATTTGCTTCCAAGATTTGGATCCAATTTGTCCACTTATCATTGTGAAATATTAGATTCCTTACTACCGCAGCTCTCTTCTTCGCGACAAGCGGTTCGAAAAAGGTATTTTTGGTGTTCTGATGTTTCTTAGTTTTTATTTCTCGTGAGGTATTTTCATATTTTCAATGTCTCCTCCAGAGCCATTGTTGCAATGAGTCATTTTGTCGTACCTTGTAACAATATTCTGTACGTTAAACTCATCGAATACCTGCTGAGTGGGTTGGAAAAAAATACGTCACCTATTTCTGTGTGCACCTATATTCAGTCAATAGCAGCCATCTGGTAGGTGTTTTTTCAATGACTTTGTTAATTCTTAAATCTTTATGCGTCTCTAAAGAATTATTTTTGTTTAGTCGTACGGCTGGTCATCGGTTCGGAGAACACTTGGAAAGATTTTTCCCTCTTGTTCAGAAATTTAGCAAAGAAGAAGATGATGAATTACGAGAATTCTGTCTTCAGGCCTTCGAAGCTTTCGTACAACGATGTCCGGGAGAAATAACTCCATATATTCCTACTGTAAGATATTAGTTCAATTTTTCTTTACGAACTGCTTGAAGTAAATCTTGAGCTGTAACTTTATGGTTGTAAAAATGAAATTCTTCACAAACAGTTTTTATAGACAGTTACAACAATTGAAAATTATTCCTAAGGGAATAGATTTTATTAAAAGATATTCTTTCACCAGTTTTAATCGATCTCAGTGATTTTTTTCGTCTACTGTTTTTGATTATATTCTATTTGCATAATTTTGTTTTATTTTAAGCAAGCCTTCGTTCGAGCTGTATTGATTATGTCAGAAATTAAAAAATGAAAATTACTCAGGGACGACGAAGGTTTTTAAAAATATTTAGAATAATACGAAACAGGCCTTATTGGGTGGAGAGAGTATACTTGATCAGATAATTGTTTTGAACAAATTCTTGAGAAGATCGTTGTTATACTGAATTTTTTCAAAATATGGATTCCGTGTTAATATCAAGATTTTATTGTCCTTTACTCAGTTTCTTGAAATTATCTATCTATTTTTAATGAAGGTATTATATTTTTCCATTATTTTACGTTGCACAATATATTTGTGAAAAACGTTGTTTCGAACTTCTAATCCACGTTGGAAACGTTTGAACATGTTTGATAAACTGATTTTTATACAGCATATTTAGGAAGCTCTTGTAATGATAAGCCAATATAAAAATTGTTTCGGTTACTTGTTTTCCGTGTAGGTTATTGATTTGAATATCATGATGAAAATGTAATGTATGAACTAATGTCTGTGGCGTAGTGGGTAGGTGCTCTGCCCTTCGATCGAAGAGATGTAGATTCGAAGTACGATCGTACGGCCGCACACTTTACCACTACGCCACGCAGATTCCTTGGTGAATCGGTGAATCTTGAAAATACGTGCGTCTTAACAGTATCAATTATCGAACATTGTTTAGAATTTTAAGGCGCGTTAACTGACGGTTTTACTTTTCAGATTACTGAATTATGCCTCCACTACATAACATACGACCCAAATTACAACTACGATGAAGGTGATGGTGATTTGTTGATGGAGACAGATGACGATAAAATCGGGGAAGATGATGAAGACGATGATGAGTACTCGGACGATGATGATATGAGTTGGAAAGTGAGGAGGGCGGCTGCGAAATGTTTGGAATCGGTTATAGCTACTCGTCGTGAATTACTTACGGAATTCTACAAAACCGTTTCTCCTCAGCTTATTGCTCGTTTTAAAGGTTTTTTTTTTTAATCTTACATTTATGCGTTTACATACTCATCGTAAGATTATAATAACGACATTCTCAAATTTCAGAGCGAGAAGAAAATGTTAAAAGTGATATATTTCACGCTTATATCACGTTACTGAAGCAAACCAGACCTACTTTCACCTTAACTGTGGATACGGACACGATGGAGGAGGATACTCCTGCCTCGCTACTTCAGTCTCAAGTACTTGTTTTGTATACTCTCAAGATACAAATGTCGATTGGTGGTGTTGAAAAAGCCATTTGGTTTGAAAGGGCGAGCAAAATAGAATTCGTTTTTAGTTGAATTGTGTAACTTAAGTAACCACCACCTTCATTTTCTTCATTATACTTCATACAAGTATTGAGAAAAGTAGAAAAAGTACTTAAGAGAAATGTATCTGCTTTTGTTATCAATAAACTGGGTTGTTTGTTATTGATCTACCAATTAGATAGCTCAAGTGTTTCGGCTGCTAGTGAATTGCAAATAAATAGTTATAAATGGAATGTGTATATACGGGATACATTCAAGATTTACACATTATAACTCCCCCTTAGGAAGATATACCCAAATTTTGTTTTTGTTACTTGAAAAGTTCCCTTTATTTTTTTAAAGCAATGTAATGTGTTTGTTAATTAACGCACGCCTACACAATTTCCCTGATACACCGGTGAGTCGGTCTCAGTTTTTGGTGTTTCCAGTACTTTTTGTGAATTTATTTTTCTAAATTTCTTTTCCTGCCTTTAAAAAGACCTCAGATACACTTAATGTTTGAAAATTTATCATATCATTTTGGTAATTTTGGGAAATCTGTGGAGCCTCGGTTGTTAAACCTATGAAAATAAAACTGGAACAGTGTTGGTGGCTTTCATGGGTTACTTATTTGTGTTAAAATTTTTGAAATTCCTTCATTGGTTTCGGATAGAAGGGTTGTCAAAGTCTTCCAAACCCACCATTTTGTCGTATCCATAACTACAATAAATTAAAATATTTTGGCCTGAAATTTTTATGGTGACTAGAGACTATTAAGGAATGGTTTGATATCGAATTTGAGCAAAATCGGTCGAGTTATTTTTGAACGGCATCCATTACAAAATTTAACGCTTTTGGAAAATACACTTACCCCGTTGATTCGTGAAAGAGATTTTTGTTCGGAAAAGAGTTGCAATTTATGTGAAGACGAACAATTTGTTCATAGTAAATCAGTTCTGTAATTTTTCTGTGTGGCTTAATCGCAGCATGACGTATATCCATAGAAATTAGTTATGGTTTAGGATTTTTACAGTATCGTCATGGTGTCTAATTGACTGTACAGAAACATCCGACAAATTGAAATTGTTTCATTCTTAGATCTGATGATCTGTTAAATAATGTCTGCTTCGACGCCTCAACCGTATAACATTTTTATTTTATCTTGTTTGACTAGAACACGAAGTATCAGCTGAACATCAAAGATTTCATTTTGCTGATTGCTAATTGAAACATTTATTTCTTCAATTCAAATGAATGTGATTTTCAGTGTTCTATTAAATAGAGTGAAGGCGAAGATAAATTTTATTTTTGCTTCTACCTCTCTCTTTTCTTCTTCATTTTAAACTCGTTTGATAATTACTGTAATGTCCGATTCGATCTGTTTATCATCGTGTTGTACCCATTATTTTAGAAGAATGGACGGTGGGTATTTACGATGTAAATTCAAAAATAATAAGCTCTTCTAGATATAGGTGGTGAAAGCTTGTCAACTTGTTTATACAAATGACTACTCTGAAAATATATTGAAACAAGTTTGATTTGCGTGAAAGTGAAAAAAAAAAAATAAAACCTAAAATATGTATCCTCGAGTATTTGTGTTTAAAATTTATGATACCTGTTTTTTCAATGATTAACTTTCGACCGTCAATGTAAAATGAGGACGGAACGTTGTTACAGAAACTTTGACTCCGAAAATTTTATTTCGATTTTGCTCTCGTTCTTTTTTTTTCTAGATTGAGTCGTGAATTCCAGTACATTACTTTTTTCATTTTTAGGTCCCAACTATTGTAAAAGCAGTACAGGTGCAATTACGTGAACGTAGCATCAAAACTCGTCAAGATTGTCTCTCACTTCTTCGAGAATTGGTTACTGTCTTGCCCGCAGCGTTAACCGCACATATTCCTATACTTATGTCTGGAATCCAGTACTCCTTAGGGTGAGCCTCTGAAATTCATTTCCACTTTTGATTAGTATCTGCCTCTCCCTTCATTCCCTTATGTTTCAATTGTTTCATTTCAGAGATAAAAATACTAGCAGCAACATGAAAATTAACACGTTGTCTTTCATTCATTGCCTTTTCTCTACGCATCCGGCAGAAATCTTTCATCCGCATATGTCAGTTCTGGTGCCTCCGATTACTGCCGCCGTTGGCGATAGTTTCTACAAGATCACTGCTGAAGCGTTGCTATGTTTGGAACAATTGGTCAAGGTGATACGTCCGTTAGGTAAGTTATTTCGTGGAAACTTATCAAGTTCATAAGGACATCAAAAATTTCGATTTTTTTATTTTTTTCAGACACGCTGAGTAATTTTGATTTCGCTCTGTATACGCAAAAAATTTACGAATGTACATTAATGCGGTTAAAGACGGCTGACATCGATCAGGAAGTGAAGGAACGCGCTATTTCTTGCATGGGCCAGATAATTTGTAACCTCGGTGACTACCTGCAGGTAATGCAGCAATTTCAATCAGTGTATCTATGATCCGACGAATGGAAAAACTGGTTTGACAGTCTTCGAGTTTTTTTGCACTGTTAAATTTTATGTGCATATTTCCAGGGAGAACTTGGCGTTTGCTTGCCAATTTTCCTGGACAGGTTGAAGAACGAAATCACCAGACTTACCACAGTGAAAGCGTTAACGAAGATTGCAGCATCGCCGTTGCGTATTGATCTACGTCCCATTATGGTAATTTGTTACATTTCTGTCTCGTATTCAATTTTTTGTTTTTCTTATTTTTTATGAACGTTGGAGGAAATTGTTCAAGAGTAAAGCCGTTATGTCAGTTATTATAGATCGATTTTATTCTTTTCTTTTCACACGTTTGAATATATTTTCTAATGAACTGTGAATAGTCTAACTAAAAGTGATATAATCTTCTTTCCTCTTATTTTGTAAAAAAAAATAAATAAATAAATAAAAATAATCAAGCCAGAGCGTGATTTGAATAACCAATAATTTAATCAGTAAATAATTGGAATCATTATTTCAATTTCTTAATTTCAAGTTGACGGCAAAACAACAAAGTCTCCACGACTCTATGACTGATCCGTGAAGTATATTGAGTTAATGCAGCGCTTTGTTGGTCAATTTTAATCGCACTTTTGTCTCTGTTGCTGATTTGAACATGTTAACTTGAAGTACGAATGAATAATGAAATATTGGCATAGAAAATGTATTATTGCATTTGTAACTTATTTCTGATCTATTAGTATGTTGGTTATCAAAGTTTCACTGAGTGAATTCGCAAGTCAATGTTGTAATCGTAATTTCAGTGAATAAAATTTCTGAAAACTGAAATATGATCCGAACTCCCTAATTCAGCTTCAAGTAAACTCTTCGTTTTTCATCACATTTTAAATTTTTCAAATGAAATGAACTGTCTTAAGCGGATTTCCAAAGAAAAAAACAAAAACAAACAAACCTGCAATTATAATTTTTGCTGTTGTGTTTTCTTTAAGTTGTTTTATTTGTCATTTCTCACTACAAATGAAATATCTCGGTGCTTATCGTTCCGAATTATTTAATATCTCAGTCGTGTCTCTTACCAAGTACAAGAGAAAACTAATATTTAATTGTGAATCTGTTTATGCTTTAGGCCGAAGCCGTTCCAATCTTGGGCACATTTTTACGTAAAAATCATCGAGCCTTGAAGCTGAACACTTTGATTTTACTCGACACTTTGGTGAATAATTACAGCAGCTCGTTAAATACGCAATTACTCAATACCGTAAGGGAGAAATTTGATATTTTTGTGTTTTTAGTCATCCTTTGTATTGTTTACTGGATAAATTTTGTAATAGGTGATGGTCGAAATTCCTCCATTAATCAGCGATTCAGATTTTCACATTGCTCAGTTGACGTTGATTTTGTTGTCTTCAGTAGCTAAAATACAACCAGTGGCCTTGGTCACTGCTTGTATTTTGCCAGAAGTGATTACTCTGGCTAAATCGCCTCTGCTACAAGGTAAATGATTGCCCCCTGTGAGAGCGCAACATTAATTTTTCTTGTAGAGTGCATTGACTTTTTTTTCCTTTCTTAGGTGGAGCCCTTTCATCGATGTTGACATTCTTTCAAGCTTTAGTTCATGCTCAATTACCTAACTATGGCTTTAGCACTCTTTTAGAGATGTTGGTTGCACCAATTGCGAAGAAAACATCTGATCCTAAAGCGCCTGCCTTGCATAAACAGGTTTATAATTATTATACATTATACTCCGCAGTAATTGGTTTATTCGTTTAAAGAGTAATTTTCTCATTCATTCAAATGTATAAAATTAATAAATTTTATCATTTTTTCTGGATATTATATTCTTTTTTACTCGCAGATACAATGTGAGTGCAGGTTGAAGATGGTATAAAATTAATAATCCGCAATAAGTCTCTTTCTATTCATCATCTTTTTCACAGGCGTTTCAATCTCTCGCCAAATGTGTCGCAGCTATTGCCATTACCCAGGAAGAGAATGCAATTCCAGTTGTTGTAAATTTCCTCAAAGAAATTCAAGCCCATAGAAATGACGAACAAAGTATATTCTCGTTACGTGTTATCGGTGAAATCGGCAGACATGTGTAAGCTTAAACTATTCAATTATTATGTGTTTATTATTATTTTTTTAAATATTCACTAGTTTACGGTTGGCCTGTATCATACTGTATAACAGTATGTGTTGAGAAAGGTTTGTTTATTTTACATAACGTATCTATTTCCATTGTTCAGAGATCTTCATCGCATAGAAAATTTGAAAAGTATCATTCTACAATCATTGTCTGCTCCTTCCGAAGAAGTAAAGTCATCAGCTAGTTATGCATTGGGTGGCGTAGCCATTGGTAATTTACAGCAGTTCCTGCCATTTATTTTGAATGAAATCGAATCGCAACCTAAACGCCAATATTTACTGCTACATTCTCTTAAAGAAGTAAATTTTGAAGTTGAATCTGGTCGTAATCATCACTTATGCAAGCTGTGAGTACCGTTTTTGTGTTCGTGTCTTAGGTAATCAGTTGCCAATCGTCGAATGAAAACGGAATTCAGCAGTTGCAACCTTTCGTACCAGCCATATGGCGACAATTGTTTCGACATTGCGAGTGCAACGAAGAAGGTACACGTAATGTGGTTGCTGAATGTCTGGGGAAATTAACCCTTATCAATCCCACGTCGTTATTACCGCAGCTTAAGGAATCATTAGATTCAGATTCCGTATTGATGAGACAAACCGTGCTTACTGCTGTGAAATTCACTATTTGCGATCAAGTACGTCTGAATTATTTTTATATTCTTTGAGGGATGCCTTTAACTGAAATAAATTTTTGAAGATTATGTAAGTTGTGAAATGAAAATGATTTTTATTTCAAACTTCACCTTACTGAGACAATATTTTTATACGCTTTTATTCTACTCACTCAATTTGTTGAATTACACTGGGTGACTAACTTCAGCCCTGCTTTCACGTGCTGCGAAATAGCACACATACTCTTATATCCGCTTTGTTTGTTTCTGTCTCGGAAAAAAAACTGAAATTTTATTTTCTCTTTCCCGTTATTTTCTTCTTCAAATTATGAAAGCTTATCTTTTAAAAACTCGTTTTTAACCTAACTTATTCCTATAACTTTTTCTCGTATCGTGTTTTGAATAATGTAATGGATAGTATGGCCGGCATGTCGAATAAATTGCGTTGATAAATATTTTATGACATTTATATGTACGTTTTTCTCACATTTGACTCGAGGCTGAAGTCGTTACGAAAAACGTAAAATCTAAAGGGCAAAATTGCTCAGTTTCAACCGTCAAAGCAGAGATTTAATTTAAATATTGTTTGTTGTATCAGATCGTCGTTTACAACTTGATATTTTATCTTTAGCTGAATTTCATTATTTAGAAGACTCGGAGAGTACCAAAATGAACGAAAAATTTTCATTAGAAATGAGGTGTTTAATTCCAATGATAGTTCAGGATTGTATTTGTCAAAAGTATTTAAATTTGAGCTTTGGTTTGAGGGTCTGAAAGGTCTGCGTAGAGGTAGTATAGTGTTCGGGTGCTTCGGCTTGCAGTCGAAAGATGCAGGTTTGGAATGAGCCACAGTCACTATATTCCGGACCTGAAATTTTGGTGGGTTCCACTTGGTTCAATTGGTGCTCTCGCATATGATTAAGAAATTCATGCAAAGAGGATCATTTGCTTCTGGATCCTGATCACTCCTTTCCCCCACATCGAAAATAGCTTCATTTTCGGAACCCATTAATAATAATAAAAAATAGAGTCAACCCTGATCGCGTAGTTTGAGTCGAAATTTTCATTTATTTTTCCTTTGAGTGTCCATGGTTTTAAAACTTATTTTTGAATCCAAGACTTTGCTGTGAATCCAGTGAAAATCAAATGAAGTCTGTGCCCCGCTACGGGTTTTAGAATAATAATGTTGGCACAGATTTTCGTGTTTACCTGAGTATCCATACACCTTCTATGTGATCGAAGATTTTATTGATGGATTTTGTGATACTGAGACCGCTTATGAACATGAGGAAAACTACCGTTTTTGGATAACTGTCAGTTGTGGGTCAAAATTACCCCTGCACAGTAGTAAAAAATTACAATAGGATGTAATTTTCTCGCTATTAATGTTTCATACTCTTTAATTCAGATTTTTTGTTGTAATTTTACGTGAATAACAAGAACAAGTGAAAAAAAAATTAAATTATTTCAGAAGCTATTGGGAATAGAACCTACACCCTTATGAGGCTTTCATCTAACAGCTCAGTTTTTTACCCATTAGAATGCCATTTTTGGTATCAATTTTTGTAACATTCTCAACATTTAAGTTTTGAAAAAAAAAAAAAAACTTTTATCTCAAGATTCCTTAGCGGCTTTGGAAGTAGAAAGCTGAAATTGTACTATTGAAAAAGAGGAAAATTTTCTCAAATCCGCAGCTAAAATTATTTTTTTTATTTTCATTAGTTTTTCAAAAATAAACCATAAAAAATGTAAAATAATGGAAAAAGTGGAGTATTATTCTTGTGTTTTCTTCTGTCATTAACCAGCAGTTACTTCGTTGTAGGTGAAAACTGAAGGTAAAATGAACCTTTCGTTAAAAAATTGGTGTTAGAGATCCGCGCAGTAAATTTTTTTCTACAATCATTAGTTTTTCAAATAATTAACAAATCTAAAAACACCAAATTTTGTATTAATTTACAATTTTTTTATGGTTTATTTTTACAAAACGAATGGATGTAAAGAAATTATTTTTGGTTAAAAATTCGAGCATATTTTATTCTATTTTCAATGGTATCAACCCTAGCTTTGTAGCTCAAATAGATGCTGAGGAATCATGAAGAGAAAATGGAGAAGGTTTTTTTCAAAATTAAAATGCCGTGAATGTTGCAAAACAAAACAAGAAAGTAATCGATGCTGCTACGGAGCAATAATTTTATTTACATAGACCTACATAATAATATATTCGAACTTGAAATTATCAATGGGGGATTCTCCTTGAAAGATGTAACTATGAGGACAAACAAATGAGATAAGAGAATGGCCAGTATATAGCAGTCTTCAAATACTTCTTCGTAATTCTTTTTAAAAAACATTTGGATTTTCATTGAAAATACCAAATTAAATAGGAGACGCTTAAGGAATAAAATGAGACCAAGAACAATAATTTTGAGCCCTCGGAAGCTGAGATAGTAATAAAAAAATTAAAAATTGTCTCAATTTCATTGTTTTTAGGCCTTTTTATTGGTTGATTGTTTATTTGTCTTTGCGAAACACGTCATAGCAAAACTGGCAAATCATGCGTAGGTAGCGACCTTAATGAAAGATGCGATCATTTAAAAAAAAAGTAAATATCTGCCGCGCATCAACCGCGGTGTGTATTTTCCAAGTGTCAAATTTTGTAATGGCCGCCATTCGAAAATCAGTGGACCGATTTCGCTCAAATTCAATACCAAACCAGCCCCTAATAGTCTCCAACTTCCATAAAAATTTCAAGCCAAAGTCTTTTAATTTATGGGAATTATCGTGATGACAACATAGTGGGTTTGCAATACTTTGAGAACCCCTTCCTCCGAAACCGGCGGATAAATTTCAGAACTTTTAACACGAAATGAGCAAAAAATGGAAATATATATATTGTGTACAAGAGAATTTGAGTGACCTATATATTCGCGATCTACGACTCAGGATCTGCGCTTTTCCACAGATCCCGCCCCCAGGTCTCGTCATTGCACTGAATGCAATCGGTGGAAAATACACTAAAAGTAAGAGTAACAAAAGTACCTATAAGCATATAGAGAGGGGGAGTGAAAGATCAGATTTTTTTATTCTTTTTTTCGTTTTAGTTCGTTTTTGTTAATCTTTGTACTGCTATGAAAAAATGTAAATGATGGATTTTGGTGAAAATGGACAACTTTGCTTACAGAGGAGCTAAAGACTTCGACAATGACTACAAACATTCCTTGCAACAACACAAATTTATCCTGAAAATTTCCTTCCGTTCGGTTCAGAAGTTCTGAAGTTACGGGCGAACAAACATATTTACTTTGAGTTTAATTAATATAGATTAATAGATGAATGCTACGAGTATAGCAAAAAATTCTAAATCGCTCGATGTTTCCAATATCTTTTATCGTCCAAAATTTTGGGTTGTAATGAAAAAATTAAAACCTCGAACATATGTGACGAGTAAAATTTTTAATAATTGGTTCAACTTTCTTGCAGCCACAAGCGATCGACCCGCTTTTAAAACAAAGTATCGGGCATTTCTTAAAAGCGCTAGAAGATCCAGATATGAATGTTAGGCGTGTTGCGTTGGTCGCCTTTAATTCGGCGGCTCACAATAAACCATCTCTGGTTCGGGATCTTTTAGATTCAGTTCTACCTAAATTATACGCCGAAACTAATATTCGAGTGAGTGATGACTGTTTTGCTGTTTTGCATAGCCGATCGTAATTGTTATTAACGCTGGCTTTTTTTGACCGACGCAGCGGGAGTTAATTCGTGAAGTGGAAATGGGACCATTTAAACACACAGTCGATGATGGGTTGGACATACGAAAGGCCGCCTTCGAATGCATGTACACGTTGCTGGATACATGCCTCGATCGTATCGACATATTCGAATTTCTCAATAATTTGGAGAAAGGTTTGAAAGATCATTATGATATTAAGATGTTGACATATTTGATGGTGACGAGACTGTCGCAGTTGGCGCCATCGGCAGTTTTGCAAAGTTAGTCGTTTTTTCGTGTTTTTTTTTTTTCCTTTCATCAATCCATTAATATTTGTCGAATGTGGTTAATTTGGAACGCGTGTCTGTCTTAGGGTTAGAAAGACTCGTGGAACCGTTGAAATATACGTGCACATTGAAGGTGAAAACGAATTCGGTGAAACAAGAATACGAGAAGCAAGACGAGTTGAAACGGTCGGCCCTACGTGCAGTCTCTGCTCTCCTGACGGTACCAGATGCTGGTAAGTGTTGTGATGTCTGATGTGCTTTGTTGACGTACGTAATGGTATGACGAAGAATTTATATTACTTAATTATGTGTGGGAAAAAAATACGATGATGTTACGTTCCATTCTCCGAAATTATCGCGGGATCAATCTTATTAAACCTTGAATAATTTGTAGCCTAATTTGGTAGTACCGCCGCGTTGGCTTGCTAGTATTCCAACCTTCCTGTCTCTGCCTCGCACGCAACTCAAGTCGACTGTTGTTCGCGGTACTCGTAGTTATTCTTGTTCAAAAATAATTTCCATTAAGTGATTTTGTCTCTGGGATATTTGTGAGGGGACGTTGAAACTACTGGTGGTGGTACGGTAGGTTAAGTGCATTCCCTGCTGCTGTTTGTTCTTGAATTAGAACTAAAAATACCATCATTCATATATGACAATTCAAATTTTGAAATTTGACAAGTTTTCATTTGTAATTTTCTTAAATAAAACCAAAAGTAGGACGAGACTTGAAAAAATAAAAAGTGCTCAACCATGGTCGCTTTAGTATTGTTAAAACTTCGTATGCGGGTATTATTTAATTTAAATACTTTTTACGTGTCTCAAAAATAAATTTTTTTTCTCCCATATTTCAGCTTGAGAAATTTAGAACAATAGAAAGACTTTTATTTTCAATTTTGCTGTTCGCACGAAAGAATGGCACCACTGTTGAAAATTTACTTACCTGTTTTTTCTGAATTTTTGTCCTTGTTCTGTTTTAATTTTTTTTTTTAGGGAAGGGAAATTTCGAAATCGAACTTACGACACGCTTAAACGAAGCTATATTACCATTTTTATCGCTCGTTTTAATAAAATTAATTGATGTCTACCTTACCGATATAGTTGTATTTCAAAACTGAACTCTATGAAACAAGAGTTAAATTATTTTGTCGTTTTTTTTTTGTTTTTTATTTCTTTTAAATTTGAATAGAATTATTTGCGAGAAAAATGCCCGCTCCAAAAAACGCGTCTCAATTGATGTTATTTTAATCGCTGTTTTAAATATCATCAAATTAAATTGCAGACTTCAATTTTGAATTGTTTAATTTTATTTATACCGTCGTTTTCCGTTTTAATTACAGCTAAAAATCCTCATCTCAACGAATTTGTGATAAACATTCAAGAAACGGAAGACCTGAAACAAATATTCGAATCAATACAAAAGGATTCCGTAATCTCCGGTTTAGATCACCAACATTTGATGGATATTAGTTAATTATTTAATTCGATCGTATTTTTTCCTTTCTCCTCCGCTCTGTAAAATCTGTAAATAACTGTAAAATTTGATAATTAAAAAAAAAAAATATTTCAAACGTACGTGTACTCCAGCAGTAAGAGTATTGTGATCGTTCCCTGGTGTGCGCATTATTAGTAACTACACATTTTGAATTATTTCTTACGTAAGTATATCGCGTGTTCAAAATTTAATTAAATTTCTGTCTTGTCGATTAAACATTTTTACGAGGCGGTGAAATTGTCAAATTATTCAGTTGTTTTACTTCCATATTATAACGATATTAATTTTATCGATTTTTCACGTAGTAGATTTCCGACTACCTTTATAGTTTGTAGTAATTTTTTTCACTCTCAATCTGAGAAGGTTTGATTCGTCTTAACAAAATTGAAGGTAAAATTCCGATGTCATCGTTCCGTAATGAATCGTCCAAGAAAATTGTGAAAAATTTTTCCATTCTAAAATGAAGCCAGTATGACCGTAATGTGTCTTTTTACCTTAGTCCTTCATTCTCGTATGGCAATTCGTAAACTTTTAGTCTCGCTTAAATCTATTGCATGATTAGTTTTCTAAGGGAATATTTTGTATTTTTCGTAAATTGTTGAAACTTGAGTTGCGAATATTGAGAATAAATTAATTTTTGTACAATTGGCTGGTGCTGGTTTTTCGTACTGATTATCGACTACGTGATCCCGTTGACAGCAGTCGAGAATTTTATTTTCCTCTTACGAATTTACGCCCATCAAAAAAAGTCGATTTACTACGCCCGGTGTTTTGAACCGATTGTGATTATTGTCGGTAGAAGTGAGATTTCGGGTGATGGATTTTTAAGAAACAATCGGTTCATCGGTTCCAATATTTTCACCAACACTTTCAGGAATCTTTCAAAAATTTACATTTTTTTCAAGTGGTCCACGTTTCAGTGTACGTAAAGGTGAAGCGCTCCCCTCTACAATGGATAGGTGGTAAATTCGAGATCAAGTCACCGCTATCTTCCCGATCCAGAATGGCGATGTATTCGATTCGGTGCTGTTGGTGCTCTAGTATGAGGTTGTAAAATTCACGCTGGTAAATCATTAGTCGTTGGATCCCGTTCATCCCTCTTCCCCCCCCCCCAAAAAAAAAAAAATTATTTTTTGTTCGGTTGTTGCAATTTCTTATTTCTATTACTTTCAGAGCAGGCTAATACTCTTACTCCTGCATAATCAACATTTTTGTTCGTTTTTTTGATTCTATTAATGGATAAATTTCCTTATCCGATGCGATGGTTTGCTTATCTCAACGAAATTTATTATTACACAATGAAATAAGGAAAATCGAGAAATAAAAACGACCACGATGTTTAATCTTACACATAAACTAGCGCGTTGAAAATTGGATAATTATTGTAATTATTGGGTACTGGGGAAAAATATCCAAAGTCCATCAAAATCAATTTCGAGATAGTAACCGCCAGTCAAGTAAAATAAAATTTGTTGATTCTTGAGAACGAAAAGTTTTTACTTTTACCCAGTTTTATTAACGCTTAGAAAATTTTTACTGTGTGGGATGAAGATACTTATTTTAGAGGAGATATGAGAAAAAAAAAATTTTACTCAAAAAAATGTTGATTAAAAACTGAAATTTCGTAAAAAAGTTGGTCGAAAAACACTATTCTATGAATATGCCTCACAGTCGTACTATTGGTGGAACTCTTGCTGCCTGTGATACAATTCATTATACCTTAAAGATTCTTCCGTACTCATCTGTGGTTTTATTTGAAATTTCATTTTTGTAGAATTGCACATGAAGTTTCACGTGTCAATTTTTCTCTAATTGAATATTCGGTACTATCATTCGTGTGCGCTCATATGGCAGTTTGTTCCGTTCCTTTAGATCCACTCATATACCTATAATTACACTCGCGTTTAAAAAATGGAAGTTGAGAGAAACTATTGGCCGCCGAAAAACTGACTCAAGCCTCTTCAACCTCCTACAAGACGCCCAAAGGTTGGAAAAAATAACCTCTTTCAGCTACAGTATAAAGAGGAAATTCGGTTATTACTGTACTCAAGTAGGTATACAAAACCATAAACAAGACGTCACACGGAGCAAAATGTCTCGAAGGAGACACGGCGTATGCAATATCGCCTGCTTGGTCATCATGCTACTTGCAGTTGATATATTATACGCATACTTATCGTATAGGACATAAAAGAATTTTGTTGGTACCACATAATCGGGCGCCACGCGGGGTGTATGACACCCCCTTCGGCCCAAGCTGTTGTAACAACACAATTGAAAGGCCGTTGTAAAAATTGAAAGAAGTGATGACTTTTTTTTTTTTCGAATAAGTATTACCTACTTGTGACCTTTTTTCAAAATTGTGATTGTTTTTGGACGAGTTGTAAAAATTTATCGATTAGCCTACACCTCCCCTCGCCTCCTAAATGACATCGCTTCGCGTGGCCCCTGCCCATAATTATACTACGTACCCAGCTACGTCACATGTCAACGTATAACGTGGTGTTAGTGCTACTCGGTGTGAATAACACTATGCTAAGGCTTTTTAATAGCAGGTATGCGCCTGAGGGTGATAAGAGATGAACGGCCATTTCTACCAGCGGTAATATTTGGTGGTGTGTATAACGTATTATACACACAAGTCGCATGAGAAATGCGATATAATATATTCGTGTTTGATAAATCGGTACCTATGCATTGTGTGTCGTGTTGCCCAACAGTCCAGGAAAATATTCCAGATGCCTACAACATATGTTAGGCACCTAATCACCGCGCTAATGCTACTCAGCGCTAGGCTGTTACAGTGGCGCAGATGTAGAGAGGATTTTTGAAAGAGAGGAAATGAAAAAAAAATTTTTTAACGCTTTTGTTGTAGGTTTTCAATCCAAAACATCATATAGCAGGGCCTTAGGTCGGATTTCATTGCGGAGAGGAGAGAGGCTATAAATTTCGAAAACAATTTTGTTCGCGGAACGAGTAAAAAACATTTTTTGGGTGGTTTCCCTGATCTGGAACATATAATAGGTACGTATTCTGCACGTCTCAAGAACCATTTAAACTCACTTTCTCGGTTTTATTTTAATCGGTAATCTGTAAAGTAGGGAAATTTGAACTTTTAGAGAATAAATCAAGAGAAACAGTATTCCAAACCATAGCACAGTTTTCGCTAATTCCTTTTGCTGAACTTCGTAGGTTTTAGGTCAAAGAGAATAAAACAGCGAGTTTAAACCATCCTTTAGGCAAAGGCAGTTCTAGCTGAAGGCGAAGCAGACAATCGCCTGCACGACAAAATTCAGAAGGGTGCCAAAGTGGCTCACATCATCTTTCAAGAAACAGGCACTTACAAAATAGTAGGTATGTTCGTGCTTACTGGAATTTCCTATCTGAAAATTATTCGCACACAAAATTTATAGTTATAAAAAAAAGGAAAACATGTTTTTTTCCGTCTCCAAAATCACAATTGTGGATACTTAGCTTGATGATTTTTTTCGGATGATATAAAATTGAAAACATTCCGAGATGATAAAATTATAAATGAAGAAATCTCTGATAGGACAATGGGACTTTAGGTACCAGATTTTGAAAAACCCTAATAAGAATTAATTCGAGTTGAAAAATAGGAAATTAGTCAAAATATATTTTTGATTCGTCATCTGCTTCATGTTCGTGAACTGGAGAATAATTTTGTTTTTACTTAAATATTACGAAGTAGAAATATTTTTGAGACCAATTCTGGCCATTATCTGTAAAAACTTCATAAACTGCTGCGTACTGTAATAAGACATCAAGTTAAATGGGAGAGAATTTTCCACAATCAATTTTTTAGGATTTAGAAAATTTGATGCTAAAAATTTTTGAATTTCGCGAATTCTGACGGAGAATTTTTCTTGAAAGCCAATTCAATGGTGTAGTGTCAGATATTCCTCTCCTTCAGATAACAGGTAAGAATAGAATATCAGCAATTATTGGAATTTTCTATCTATTTTCTATTTTTAAATTGCACTCCTCAGCCTAGAGAACAGTTCACTTATTTTTTTATCCGGCAATAGGAATTTTTATACTTATCATCGGAGATATTTGGGCATCCTTTAGCAATAAGTCCTACATTAAAATTCCTATTAAAGTCATCAACATTTTTGTTATATTCTTCAATTCTCATTTTTTCTGAAGATTCATCAACAATATTAGTTAAAAATTTCTGAAATTGCTATGTCCAGTAATAAATATAGGCTTTCAACTCAAATCAATTGCTATTGAGGTTTTTCAAAATTTGATCAGGTCTCATCGTACTAGAGTTTTTTTCTTCTATAATTTTTTCATCTTAGAATGTTCTCGATTTTACATCATAAAAACAATTACCAAGATATCCGTAGTTTTGATTTTGAAAACAGGGAAGAAACTATTTTCTTCTTTTTTATAATTATAAATTTTTGTCTTTAAATAATTTTATGGTGGAAAAATTACAACCGGTTTCCTTGTGTACTATTCAGATAAATTTTAAGAAATTTTTGAACACCTCTAATAGGAAAATATAAAAATTTGAAAATATTAAAAAATTTGTTATTCGCTTACAGGTTAGTTCAATTTTTTACCTGATTTTCAGAGAACTTTATATTTTTTAATTGATTATACACATACGAGTATTTAGCAAGTAGTTCCATTCCCTCATTTAAGAAGTTTTGTGACTTTAATATAGAAGTATGATAAATGAAGAAAAGGTTTTTTCCAATTTTTAGCATACTGGGTCGCATTCAGAATGAACAACCAACACAACCATGGTTGTTATAGGATAAGATTGAAATTTTACACTCGGTTTACCCAATTCAAAATAAATGATTTCTCCAAATGTCAGAGTAAATAATTAAAACAAATAGATTGTTATCAAATATTTCGCATTGTTCTTAAAATAATACCGTATCAACCAATCAAAATCATTAGGGTAATTTTTCTCCAACTATTTACTATAGGGGTGCATCCAGAATGAACACCCAGGTAACAGCGGGGTAACAGCCGCCAAGTAACAATCAAAACAGTCTAACCATTCAGAATGGCTAGGTTGGTTTACATGGGTAATCATCCAAGTTGTTCAGAATGAGTTTGTTGTTTTACCTGGGTAGGTAAGTTTTATCCCGGTAAATATGTAGTTGGTAAAAAGTTACCCTAACAATTTTGAATGGTTAATGTGGTTTATTTTGATAACAATGTGAAATACGAGGTCTGGCTATTAAATAACGAGACTGGTTACGAAAAAGGGTTTTATTATAAAAATTATTCTACATTCGAATGCTCCCCTTCAATATACTCTCCTCCCCTCACCACACACCTTTCCATACATTTTTCCCATTGATCGAAGCAGTGCTGGAAGTCTTCTTTGGTGAGGGCCTTTAGGAGCTCTGCCGTTTTTTGCTTTACCGCTTCTATCGACTCAAATCCGGTTCCTTTCAAAGCAGATTTTATCTTTGGAAACAAAAAAAAGTGGCACGGTGCCAAATCTGGCAAGTACGACGTGTGTTCAAGCACTGGAGTGTGCTTACTGGCCAAATATTGCTTCACAGATCGCGCATTATGGGAAGGTGTGTTGTCATGGTGCAAAATCCATGAGTTGTTCTTCCACAACTCGGGCTGTTTCTTATGAACTTGTTCTCACAGTGTTGCCAAAACTGACAAATAGTAAGTCTGGTTGACAGTCTGACCCTCTGGAACCAATTCAGCCATCACGATACCGTTAATGTCAAAAAAAACTATCCACATTGCCTTGAATTTTAATTTGGACATCCTAGCTTTTTTGATTCTGGGCGATTCAGGCGTCTTCCAATGCATCGATTGCCGCTTTTTTTCAACATCGTATTGAAAAATCCACGTTTTGTCGCCAGTAAAAATGTTTTACATCAGTCCGGGATCTTCTTCTAACCTTTCAAGGAAATCTGAGCAGACCTGCTGACGCAAGAGCTTTTGGTCAGGAGTCAGGTTTTTTGGCACCAACTTCACACAGACTTTTGTCATGTGTAATTCCTCGTGTAAAATTTTTCTAACCGTTTCTTTATTGGCATTTACAGCCTCGGCAATCATCCGGATACTCATTCGACAATCTGCACACACAATTTGGTTGATTTTGGTCACTGTTTCCGTAGTTGAAACAGTGACAGGGCGACCTGAGCACTGGTCATTGTCAGTGCTCTCTTGGCCCTCAATGAAGCGCTTACACCACTAAAAAACATGTGCATGAGATAGAGAATTGTCCCCATAGGCCTCTTGCAACAATTTATAGCACTCAGTCGGAGTTTTTTTCAATTTAACGAGAAATTTGAGATTGATACGTTGCTCCTGTTTTTCATCACACATGGTTTTTGGCACGAGAAAAAAATACGTTTGTTTCAAACCGCTACTGCACAAATACTATATTAGTGACAAAAACGTGTTTTGGTACGTGCATAGAAAAGATATCTAGATACCCAACACACTACTCGGTTTTTTTCCCACCCGTCTAAGGCGCCCTCTAGGCGGGCAGTCTCATAATTTAATAGCCAGACCTCGTATATGATAACTGTTGATACGAAATCCCACCTCATCTCATTCTTCATCATCATCATCATATCATTCTATATATATATGTCATATGTACAGTCTAGTCACGAAGTGTTTCCCCTACTACTTTCGATCGCATATCGCTGTTGCTTCGCCATTTACATTTTCGTTTGTCAAATATATTTTAGTTGCGAAATAAACCTCTTAAAAGTCTAAAGTCTCAAGTTCTTTCGATCCTCGTTCTCCATATCTCACATCATGGTAGCCATCGCTACGGTAGAACTTTGAGGAGAGACTTAAAAATTTTTTAAACTAATGAAATAATTATTTTTTTTGAAATTTAATTTGCTGCTGTGCGTAAAATTTTTTATGTTTTCCATTAAGTAATACACGGAAAGTTATCGTGTTTTTTTCGAGAAAGTATCTCGAATTTTAATTTATTTTGAAAAAATCAAAATTTAAATTTGAAGAATAGCTGAAGTTCCGGACTCAAATAACGGCCATTACTGGAAGTCAACGAACGCTAAAACCAGAGGGACCGCCAACGAGATCAAGAGAACAGCCAACGGAAACCTGCTCCCGTCATCGAGGACTCAACCGAGATCCAACATCGAAGACCCAACTTTTTCGGGCAACCCACAACTAAAATTAAAGCAGGAAGTACCAAGGTCAACGGCGAAGAAAACATAAATCATTGGCAACCACAGCAGAAATTATAAGGTTAAACCATTGTAAAGGTAATATTTGATGAAATTAATTATTTTTTTCGTATTTTGTAATTGTATTTGAAGAGAGGCAACAATAAAAAAATAAAATTAAAAATTATATGTCCCAAATTATAAACGTGTCTGAATGTAAAATAGGAGAATATAATATCAAAAAGGAAGATTTGGAAGAACTAGTAAAAAAGTTTGAAGGAGAAAGAGTAATTGATTTAAAGACTGAAATTTATAATTTACCCCACGTTAAATATTTCACAGGCGAAATTATATTAGAATCCTTTGTGATAGATATATCCGGGAGAATAGAAGAAATTAGTAGCCTTAAGTATATTGTAATTTCAGAATCTTCAGTAAATTATTTTTCGAACAGAATTTATAGCTCTGCTAAATCGAAAGAAAAATTTATGAACAGATTCTTTAATTAAGTAAATTTAGGAAAACTGGATAAAAGAGAAAATTGTGAAAAGGAAAATTTAATAGAAAAATTAGAAAAAGAAACGAACGAAAATAAAAAATATACAGCAGTTTATAATAAAGAGAAAAATTTGTTAGGTTTTGAAAAAATCAAAGAAAAAATGGCATCCCCGAACGAAATTAAACCCATCCAAGCCCCACTCGGGAAAGTTTTTAACGGAAAGTACTACTTAGATTGGCGAAGAATGATCATATCTGCCATCCGAGGTGCGGGATATTATGACATCTTTGGGGAACATGAGTTTTTACAGCCATATATTAACAATATTGATGATTTAAATTTTCGGCCAGATAAAAATATGATCAATTACTGTAAAATGCAAGATAACGCCAAAGCACTCGTTTTAGAAAGAGTATCCAATGAAATAACAAAACAAATACGGGATTGTAATACTGCAATATTAATGCTTAAAAAATTAGATAATATTTACGGGACCAAGACTTCAGTTACGGCTAATATGGCTAAGGCAAAATGGTTAGAATTTAGGTTTCAGCCAGGTGGCAACATGAAAGGTTTCTTAAAAAAATGGGATGAACTCGTAACAGATGTTAGAGACAGTGGAAAAGAGGTTACTGAAGCCGAGGAGTTAGAAAATTTGCAGTTAGCATTATGTTACGAACAACAAATCGCAAAAATACAGTATGAAAGTCTACCCCTAAACGAAAAGAATCTAGATAATTTCAAAAGGATATTGAGAGAGGACTCAGACCAGAAATACAGGGACCAAACGTTAAAGAAACAAAATAGTAATGGTAATAACCAAAATAATAATACATATAGGAACAATAATAATAATGGGAATAATAATAAATATAATTATAGAGGAAGATTTAATGGCAACTATCGAGGTAGAAACAATTATAGAAATCAAAATAACAATTATAGAAATGGGAATAGAAATGGTTTCAATAATAACGGTCATAATGGTAATGGTAATTCGATAGAACAAAGCCAAAATAGTGGCAATACGAATAATAATGTTAATAATAGTAATGGTAATTACAGGGGAAATGGTTATAGAGGCAATTCTAATTATAGAGGAAATAACTTTAGAGGCAGTACTAGAAATAATAACCAAAATAACCCTAAATGTTATAGGTGTGGGCAATTTGGCCATATAGCACAAAACTGCGTAAGTAATAATTCCCAAACAAATAATGGTGAAAATACTAATAGTAATCAGGGAAATTATCCACCGAAAGCAAACCCAAATTCATCCAATATAAATAAAAAGGAGAATTCGGACCAACAGGTGAAAATGTCCTGTATGGTAAAAAAATTTAATAGTAATGGAGATTGGTTATTGAATGAATTAACTCGTGAAAATAAACAAAGTGTAGAGGAAAATTACGAAATATTGAATAATAGAGCGATTCTTGATGGAGCTGCAGAAGTCCACTTAACTTCCGATCTGAATAAATTAATAGATGTAAAAAAATTTATAACCCCCATTAAATTACAATGTGCGGGTAGAAATACATTTTTATATGCTACACATACGGGCAGAATGATCATAAAAATTGAAAATTCCAAAAAAAATCAGTCATTGATAGAACTAAACGACGTTCATTATGTGCCAGACTTAAATTTGGATATTATCTCGGCCATAAAAATAACTAACACTGGTATAATTAACATCGACCAACAAAAGGAAATAGCAAACATTTATTTTATTGAGACAGCGGAAATAATAATAACCGCCAAAAAAGAAGAGGGTATATTTTACATATACTATAACGTCGAGAATAATGATATAATAAAAAAAAAAAAAAAGATAATGAGGATTATATGGATAAAAAAAATATAATATGTGCCCCAGTCACCCAAGATACTAATGATGAATGGGATGATTTCACAGTTGAAATGGAAATCATTGAGGAAAATGAAAATACCCAACAATCCCAGGGGGGTGACGAAACCGAAATAAAAAATGAACCCAGTGAAAATAATGAAATAGATGAACCTAAGAATAATAATAACACAAATAAAAAATTAATAATGCACAGGAGATTGGGACATTTAAATGCCAGATACTTACAGAAATTAAAAAATTTAGCAATAGGAATACCCGAAAACATTAATTTTAGAGACGAAGATTTCGTTAATTGCCAAATATGCTGTATAGCCAATAATTCGAAACTGGGACATACGGGAATTAGAACAAAACCAACCCGAAAATTAGAATTAACATCATCAGATATCATGGGTCCATTTACGCCCTCAGTGGCTAATCAAAAATATATCCTAACTTTCATAGACCATTACTCGAAATATACATTTGTCATGCCCATAGCCAATAAGAATCATGTAACAAACGAATTTAAAAATATCATAATGTCTATGAGAAATAAATTTCCGGAACACCCCATAGGGACAATAAGGTGCGATAACGCAAAAGAGTATACCGATATAAAAATAATAAATTATTGTAGAGAAATAGGCATAACAATGGATTACGTGGTTCCATATTCTCCTGAATTGAATGGTATTGCCGAAAGGCAAAATCAAACATTAATGAGGAGAGTAAGGGCCATGTTAATTGATGCTAATCTCGATATAAAGTATTGGTCCTATGCTGTTGTAACAGCAACTTATTTAATTAATAGATCCCCAACTAAAGCGAATGAAGGATATAAAACACCATACGAATTATTCTACAATAAAAAACCAAATTTAAAATCACTCTTAATTAATAAAAAACCTCTTACAATAAAATCGGCAGATTATGAGTATGATTTAGGAATAATAAATCCTGTAGTTATGAATGTTAGAATGAAATATAATATGGCTTACATCGAAGATAATATACCAAAATCATTCTCTGAAATTGAAACAAATCCTTTTAGAGAAGAATGGACAAAGGCCATCAATGACGAATTTAGTTCCCTCGATGATCTGAAAGTATGGAAAGTGGTGGATTATGATCGCCAAAAATTAATTGATACTAGGTGGATATTTACGATAAAATTCGACGAATTTGGCAACCCAAAACCCAAAGCCAGACTTGTAGCACGTGGTTTTAAAGATCGGACAGAATATGGCATTGCAGAAACACACGGACCTGTAGCATCCATAGGTACAATTAGGTTATTATTATCAATCGTCAATAAAGAAAAATTAATAATGGTACAATACGACGTAAAAACTGCTTATTTAAATTCACCCATTATAAAACCAATCTTTGTTAAAAGACCAGAAGGAATTAATATAAATAAAAATCAAGTATTAGAACTTCAAAAATCAATTTACGGCCTAAAAACTTCTAGCAAATCGTGGTACGACTTATTGGACATTAAAGTAAAAGAAATGGGATTCGAAAAAACTAAAAGTGACAGATGCTTATATATTATGAAAAATGAAAAAGAAAAGACATATTTTTTGAGTTATGTAGACGATATACTAATAGCATCAAATTCACAATCGACCATTACCAGAATAAATGAAGAATTGCAAAAAGATTTTACCATTACGATAACAAATAATCCAAAATTTTTCATAGGTTTAGAAATAATGAGAGACATTGAAAATAATACAATAACAATTTCGCAATACAAACACATAGAAAAAATGATCAAAAAATTTGGAATTTCTGAACTCAAAAATACAAATACACCCATGGAGACGGGATTAAAAATTGATAAAATACAAAATGGCAGAGATGACACAGAATATAGATCCATGATAGGGGGACTACTTTATTTAGCGAGACTGACAAGGCCGGACATATTGTTTCCAGTAAACTTTTTTTCCCACTTTCAGAATAATTCAAATGATACTTTAAAAAATTACGTAAAAAGAATATTCAAATACATCAACACAACCAAAAATTATAATCTAAAATTTACATCAAAGGGGGATGGAATTCAGGCATACATTGATGCGTCTTATGCGCCCCAGGTTGACGATAAAAATATTGAAATAAACAATTTAGATAAAGGAAAGTCAATAACTGGATCTATGCTATTTGCCTATGGAGACTTGGTGGAGTGGAATTGTTGTAAACAGACTATTCACGCCTCATCAAGTACCGCGGCTGAAATAATTGCAGTTTTTGACACCCTCGATACCATTAAAGTAATATATTACATGAATTTTGAGATTTTTGGGGAAAAATTAATGGTCGATATTATGGAAGACAATATTTCGACACAAAAAATATGTTCCGGGGGAAGTCAAAGAAAGTCGAGAGCCCTTATGATCAAGTGTTACTCCATTTTAGAAGCTATTGAAGAAAAAATAATATTCTTTAGAACAGTTACCTCCGAAAATCAATTAGCAGATATATTAACAAAATCGCTGGATCGGTCAAAATTTGAGAATATAATTGTGAAAATTTTAAACGAAACCAACATATACACATAATATATTAATTAATTCATGTCAAAATCAGAATATGTCCAAAAAAGAATTTCGTTCTATTCTAAATACAAGTCGTAAAACGTCCAAAAATAAGTCATAACACGAAAATATTTGCTGAAAAATTAACCTTCAATCATTGTCAAAAATAATACTTAATAAGGCCATTTACCAGAAAATACCTGTAACAGATAAATGCTCGACTTCTCGAATATTATAACAATGAAAAAATTTGGAAAATCGAGCAAGTAAAAACCCTACAAATCATATAATAAAAACCCTATACACTTTCCAACAAGCGTGAGAAAAATACACGAAATATTCCCACACGTATGTATGAAAGGAAACTCTTCAACAATAAACACCATAAGAGATAAAAACCCATTACATGACTGCAAATTAAGATAAACCGAAAAACGTTGCCTTATCTAAAACATATTAAACGCCACTTCGAATACAATACAACGTACGAAAAGATAATATACGATGCAACAAATATTATTCTGCAATCTTGTTCATGTTACTTTTAAGATAAAATACGCAACGTACGCTCGAATTCATTGAACTCGTAAATAGGAAAAACCTTTCATCATATTTATTCCATTACCTTCTTTTATTTTTTTTGTCATTCATTCGTATATATGTTCGTGAATATTTTTTCTTTTTTTTCTTTTTTCTGTCAACCCGAATTATACGAGCGGAAATATAAAATATTAGTCGATATACTTTAATAATTATGCATGTTACCATTTTTTAATTTTTTAATTTTTTATTTTTTTTACCATACATATACCATATAATATTAATATACACGATAGTGTTCATTTATTGCATGCATGTTACCATATTCTATATATTTATTTATTTTATACTAATTTATTTTTACCAATTTTATTTTGAAGCACAGCGCAATAAATTTTTTCTTAGCAACCCAAGTTACCAAAAATAATAAACAAACAATATTAATATTTTTCGAAATTTTTTTTTATACATATATTTTTCTTGTACTTGTATTTTTCGTATTTAATAATTTTTTATTTAATATTTTTTTTGAATAATAATTGTGAATTCGATTTCAGGAAACACGATGAAGAAATCATTCGGTAAAATTTCAGGGGGGTGTTGATACGAAATCCCACCTCATCTCATTCTTCATCATCATCATCATATCATTCTATATATATATGTCATATGTACAGTCTAGTCACGAAGTGTTTCCCCTACTACTTTCGATCGCATATCGCTGTTGCTTCGCCATTTACATTTTCGTTTGTCAAATATATTTTAGTTGCGAAATAAACCTCTTAAAAGTCTAAAGTCTCAAGTTCTTTCGATCCTCGTTCTCCATACCTCACATCAATAACAATCTGTTGTGTTTTAATTATTTACGCTGACATTTAGAGAAATTGTTTGTTTTGAATCGAGTAAACTTGGAATAAAATTTCAACTTTATCCTAATAGGTAACTATTATTGTGTTGGTTGTTCATTCTGAACTTGTTCCGGGATAAAACTTACCTAACTTGGGTAAAACAACCAACTCATTCGGAACAACTTAGGTGATTACTTGGGTAAAGCAACCAGTCCATTCTGAGTGGGTTGGAGTGTTTTGGTTGTTAACAGGGCGTTTATTCTGAACTCACCCCAGCAGAACTCACTAAAACAGCGAAGAAATGTTTTACACAGTAACACTCATTGCCTATCAGAAGGAAGAAAAATGTACATAAAGTGTACTTTTAATATTGAATAAAATTGGCTAAAATTGCAAAATTCCCGCAATACGAGCTTTTACAATCTCTTCAGTATTGACTTTAGTACTCGGCACTTTACTCACAGCTTGCTTCGTTTCTCACCGATACAACTACATTAAAATTTGATATTTTTGTTCAATGTTCTTATTTTTATTATAAAGAAATTTGTAGCTTATACATTACTATGAATTTGGAACTTCTAAAAAAAATTTTTGCAGAATAGTTGCTGAATTTAAGGTTTTTACCTGCTATCAACATTATCCTTGAACCACCATTGGTCTTGGACCTGTTTTACGACTAAACTAAATTTAACTGATAAAACGCATAGTAAAAATAGTCAAGTTAAACTGTTGTCATCGCCGGTTCAACTATTTGGTACAACCAACACATACTACTAATAATATAGATATTATACTGGTTTTTTTGGGAGTGGAGCAATGAGGGATATATATCTACCATATTGCCCTTTTAACTACGTCAGTGCTTCGTTGGTTGTGGCATTGTATACAAAGTGATTTAAATTTTGACCCACTATAGGGAAATAACAGTTGATGAATTGAAATTTTAATCACTTATTTATTTGTATTGGTAGATAGCAATTCAATTGGATGCACTACTTTAATAGTCTTGTTCAAACAAATTAGGCCCTATTCTGCGATAAAGATATCCTTTAATTATTGCGTGAAAAACGAAAGTAATGAAAAATAAACAAAAAGTAGAGCAAAAATTGATTGAAAAACAAAATTATGCACAAGATGAAAAAATTGTGAAAAATGGGAGAATAAAATAGGTGAATGCCGCTATGACTTTGCCTTTAAAGGATTGATATGTCTAAATATGAAAATACGAGTATTTGACAAACACCAACGAAAGAGTCAAATTTTCCAATAATTTGTTTGTTTTTTTTTTTTTTTTTCGTTTATTTTCAAACTGCTAAAGGTGATAGAAGAATTACGTAGATAGTGGATTAATAATTTATGAAAATGCTCTCTTCGTTTCAATGATACCAACCTCAACTTTCTGGTTTCACTAGCCGCTGAGGAATCATTGTGTGAAACATAATAGGCTTGTTTGAAAATCGAAATATTGTGTTCAGTTGTGAAGGGGCATACACCCAACCACACGTTTAGTTACACACACGAAGACGCGTTAACAAGACTTACGATCCGATGGTTGATGTTGCCAAGTCTCGCGTGGCCCTTCCCGAGTGTTCGCATGTTTTCGTATCAAAGATGCAATAAATTGATGATATGGTCGAATAGGTATGTAAATGTATCCTAATGCCGATTCGAGCTTAAACCTCAAGCTGATCGTACACGCGACACATCCCCATTTAGGCAGGTGCCTTACTTTGAACGAGTCTCATCATTTCTCTGTATCACTAGGATCAGTGGACGGTGCTGCGCCAATTTCATTTTGTCCAAACCTAAACGATCACCACTAGAATAGGGCATAATTTGTTTCAACAAAACCATCGAGTCGGTGCAACGAATTGTGAATTTTGCTCTCCACAAGTAAACGAGTGATTCAAATTTCGACGATCAAACGTCACTATCTTATGGTGCGTCAAAATATGAATCACCCCCCCCCCCGGAGGTATGAGAATGATGGTAGCATAATTTTTGTGTTTTTCATAATTCATTTTTCGTTTACTATCCGTTGTTTGTACTGCTGCCTCTGTATTCATCATTACGGTAGTCGAAAGTAAAAATAAAACTTTCTCAGTGTGGCCTAGAGTAGGGCAGTGAGGCCAGCTGAAAGCCAAAAAAAAAAGATGTATTTGTAGCGATCTCGACTTTAAGCTGAAGGTCTAAGCTTCGATTGTCGCATGTTGCGTATACTTGATAGCTGCTACAAAAATATGATGACTAAAACATATACCTACGTATATGCATCAGCTTCGACATATTATCTTCCAAGATGTAGGTAGATTTTCTTACTTTCAGAGCCCGGAAACGATATGGTTAAATTAAAAAGAAAAAAAGAATGAATAAGTTTACGTTAGAAACTAATTTTCAAAAGATGAGCTTCGATTTATTTTTTTGGCTTTATAGCTTGATGCGAAATAAAAATTATTTCGTAGCGGAAGGTTGGCTGCAGTATTGGTATATTTTAAAATGGCGGTTGCGAGTAGAATAAAAGTTTATAAAAAAAAAAATTGCAAACTGTTGGCTCTACTGCGGGCTATTACTGCAAAAAGAAACGTGCAGGTAGTGAAAAGAAAAAAGATCAGTCGCTTAATCCATTCCAAGCGGGTGAAGAAAATACAAAATACAAAAAAGAACGACGTTTGTATTTATGAAATTCATTCTTTAAACATGTAGGTACATCGAATTTCAACGATAAATTTTTGATGGAATATAAAAAACAAAATTCATCTGTCTAAACACACACACAAACACACAAAGTAGGTACCTAATATTTATACGAATAATACTTGCATAAGCTTACGCATAAATAATTATTACATTCAGCAAAAAGACTAGATTTGGCAATATTCTTTTCTTCTTTTTTTCTTTAAATAGTAGGTATATATGTATAGGTATACGAAAATATAGCCTAATACGAATCCTCAAGCGTCGGCACCACTCACGATTTATACCCATGCGAATAATTTTGGTCGTTTCTTTAAATAATTGTTATTCGCCATTGTCATCAGTCATCAGTCATCAGTCATCAGTCATCAGTCATCAGTCAGTGCCGTTTCTACGTACGAATTCAGTTCGCATAATACCTACTGCAGATCACTTATTTGGTCGTCTAGAGCTGAATACTGTACAGTTGAAGAAGGGGGATGAATATCATCCATAGTAAAACAATATGAAAGTTAAAAATGTAACAATTAACCGAATTGAGAACGCATGAAATTTTCCGCCCATTATTTCTCTTCAACGCGACCGGATGCGTAAGAAGATGTAGTCGTATAGATAGTTGGGGGGGGGGTGGGTGGAGTGGGTGGTGGCGTTCGGCTTCCAAGTATCTCCCCGTGGAACTGCGTGCAGTGCATACTCGTGCACCCATAAAATATGCGTATCATCTTCCTCTAAATCAATACGCGGCCGAAGTTCTAACGATGCCTTGGCAGGCCAAAAAGTACAAATGGAAGGCGGAGCACATAATGGCGACGATATTACCGATGGCTGTGCACATATGCACTTTGCGGAAGGAACGATGCACCGCCATATAATGGGGGCATTGGGTGAGGGGCCCCAAGTCGTAGTGACCCACTTCTTGGCCAACGCCAGCTGCCTTTTCCATGGCCGTCTTCGCCGAGATCAACTCCAATACTGAGGGCACGAAATACACTCGAATGCAGAACTCCACCACGAAACAGAGTGTAAGCGTTATCAGCTGTTAGAAAACAAAAACAAAAATAAGAAGAAAAAAATTACTACGTATAATTATATGGCTAACTATAGGGTTTTTTTTTTTTTTCAAATTAAATTTAATTACGAGATCGCTAAAAGTTGAATTAATGTTTATAGTGCGAGTAAAACCGGTGTGTTGCATGCCAAAATGTTAAAAAAATAAAAGACAAGAAAAAAATTTCCTATAACTCGGCAAAAAAAAACAAAAAAACAAAAAAACAAAAAAACAAAAAAAAGTAAAAAAAACATAAATCAAACCCCGCAGCCTGCATCAAATGTTTCTCAGTTATACGAGAAATTGTTCGCGAATTGTACAATTTATGTCTAAAGTGAAAATGGCTATCGTGCAGTGATGCTATAAGTATTCTTCGTACATGCCCACAAATTTTATTGTTTTAGGTAGATTTTGTGGAATCTACCAATTGCCAAGAATGTCATGGCATGCCACGACTTCAGGAAAATTTCGTAAGGGTAAAGGTCTGCAAAATGGCGCAGTTTCTAAGATCACGTACTGACCACTTCTCAAAAAACTGAAGAGCTGGTATAAAAATTCGCATTCGTTGCAACATTGCCGTAACAATATCATAGATTTTGATACCAAAAATGTGATTTTACCACTTCTCATTCGAAAGATATTTACATTTTAAGTTTTTAAACCGTGAAATTATAATTTTTTCAAACTATACCTCGAGTGCTTTGTGACTTTTGTAAAATTTTAACGATCAATAACTTTCTATTAATGGAAACTACATTCAATAAGCTTTTAGACGATATAATGGAGTTCGACTGCATGCTTATTTATGATTGAGAAAAATAGCGACAAAACACACACTCGAGTAATAAATCTTTAAAATTGCTAAACATACCGTACAATAATAATTACGTCGCATTCTATTTTATCTATCTTTTTTTTTTTTTCAATACTTATGTAGAAACGTGACAAGGATTGGAGTAAACATAATCCTTCGGAAAAACAAATTAACAAGTCAGATTTACAATCGAATCGGCACATTGAATTCAACTACTGACAGAATCCTCAATGGGGGAGGGGGGGGGGTTGTGGGAGTAGGGCAAAGGTCTGTAGGATGGCGCACGTAGTGTTCGCGTCACCCGCCGTAACTTCCATTCGAAGGATTAAAACTCGGCTATTTTCGGATATGTTACGAGTCCAAACCATCGTCTAAATCGTATCAAGAGAACAACTTATCACTGTTTGTAAAACTGATATATATTTTACGGAGGTGCGCGACCTTAGGAATGCAAATGCGCGATCTCATAGGCACGTTTTTTGGTGTCACATTTTTAAAAAGTCTCGCAAAAATCATTATAGCTGCAGTTGTAGTTCGCACCGCAGTACGTATTTTTTTGCATACGTTATAGACCAAGGTTTGGACTATAATATGTCCAAAAATAAAAACATTTTAACCATTTGTTATAAAGTTACGGTGACTGGACGACTGGGTGCGCGATCTTACAGACCTTTACCTTATAGTATTTCCAATCGTGGTCTCCAGACCCCAAACACACCTACCCCAAAAGTATATATACGTACGCGGCTAAATTTACGGCTAAGGTCCGCCACGTTACCACCCCCTTTTTTCTCAACAAACAACGAAGGTATAGTAACATACGTAGGTATCTGAAGTAATTCAGCCAGCCGCAAGAAAATAAGAAATAACTACGTTAGCTCGTCGATTCGTCGCAAACATTCGTAAACAAGTCATTTACACGGTGAAAGCGGACGTATCAGCAAAAAACAAACAACCAAACAAACAACCAAACAAACAAACAAACAAACAAAACTCTTTCAACATTTAGCTGTACCTACGTTATTAATTTTGAATACCGCAATGAATTTGAACGATAATATTAATCTTTCACCCGCCGTCGTCGCAATATTTTGTTTTTTTCTTTCCAATTGTTTTTTTCGATCGCCCACGTAAAAAAGGGGGGTGGTGTTAATTGTAGCGCGAAAAGACGAGTGTAGCCTAACCTAATAAATCACAATATTGTGTTTGTCGTCATCGTCAGCGTACCTATATCAATTATTATGTGTTACACACGTACATTTTACGTAAAAACCATCGGTTAAAAAGTTCAAAATTTGGCGACCTTGAAAAATTGTACGGTATAGAGTGTGTATATATATATATATATATATACACACACACACACTTGGGTAAAGTCGAAAATAAAAAACGGGCGCACGATGACGTCGTAGCGTATTCCATACCGTAGGCAGATTCCTAATAAATTAAGAACATCTGCGAGGGAAATAGAACGTCGACGTAATTACGTTTATGGCATAGCTAAGGTAAGGGGTAGGGTACCTACCTACCAACGTCATTCATTTGCGAGCAATAATAACGTATTTACCAGAAAGCGTAGACGATAGTAATTTTGGCCAAATTACGATTGGCGCCGAACGCGCATTAGGTACCCACCCAACCGTAAGGCGGGCAGTTGGGCAGTTGGGCAGTTGGGCAGTTGGGCAGGCGAGGGTGAGGGTACGTACCTGCGTGAACATGTGCACGTCCCACTGAGCGAAGGTGGAGATGTGCAGTCGTGCGAACTGGACGACGGTGACGGCGCTGAGCACGCAGTTCATTGTGAAGTATCTGGGAAAGAGAATTCGCTGCACGTCGCCGAATGCGTGTCGCGTCAGGTTGAAGTACAGCGACAGCCCTGCGAACACACGTACCAAACATACCTTAGAGCGAACCTTCGCAGTTAATTAACCACACCCTCGTAGGTATACGAATTCAGGCGGTGCACTTACAACACGTAGGTACGCGGGGTTGGTCAGGTTTCGGCGTCGCCTACCCACAATTCCATGAGCCGCGTGCGAACGTGACGCGCGACGCTTATCCGTACACTTAAGTCAGATGTGGACGCAGCCTACGTAGTTACGCACCTACTACAAATCTGTTAATCGCCTCTTCTTATTCTTCTCCACACGAATGCGACGCGTTCTACAATAATTATTGTCGCGCTTACCACCTGCGTCAGCATTTTCGTTTGCAACGCTGCGTCAAAATCGGACCAAGTACAGACAGGTGCGGGTCGAGTCGTAATTCGCAGGCAGCCGATGGAATTTTTCTGCGCGACGCGTCAAAAGCTGACTAACCTCGTAATGGTTGGCAACAATGCGGCTACCGATAGGGGCAACGTAGGCTATACGAATACGCGAACTCAAGTTCGGCCTATATCCGGCGTGGGTTGGAAGCTGGGTCGGTAGCCTCCACCCTTAGATTGGTTGGGGCCCAAAAAGCGACGTGTTTCGCAATAACGTCGAATCGTGAGCCGACGATGTATTTTAAATGATTGGAAACCCACGAATGGCACGAACGGCCGCAAATTAACTTGCGACCAGAAGCTAACGTAAATTGGTGCGATTAATTTCCGAGAAGCTGGGCGTACCTAATGGGCGCATGGGAACATCGTATGCCTACTTACGCTATTCCTTTATTTCGACGAACAAATGCGAAGAAAAAACAGATTACGGCAATTTCTAAACGTGGGTCAAATCGGTACATTAGCCTATTAATTTTTTTTTTTTTTTTTTTTTTTTTTTCTTTTAATTGAAAAAATTTATGTAAACTTAGTAAAAGAAACGAAAAAAGAAAAAAGAAAAAAGAAAAAAGAAAAAAATTATAAAAAAGTGCCAATTAACTCATATCCCAGCCGCAATTACCGTTTTTTTGACATTTTTCAACGACTGTAGCGAATGTTGAAGGCCGTACTTCCAAAAGAATTACGTCCGTTGACTCGGTCCGGCAACGCATATTTTCGAGAACCCGTAGAATTTTTAAGTCCATTTTCAGATTCCTTACTCCGAAAAATTATATCGGACGTGCCATTTTCATCGTTTTTTCTTCCATCGGATAGGAGTTCAAATCATATCTGCGCCCCCAGACCCAGTTGCCAGCTTCGCTATTTTAAGCCTACTTCGTGACTCGATAAGTAAAGTCGGCTTTAACATTACCGAACACTGATTGACATCGTAGCTGAAGTGGAAAATTATGAATTTTTCGCGCCGCTGGGCAGATCGACGATACTCTCGAAGGATCCACACGCCCGTATCCCTTTAGCCCCCTCGCGACGAAAATTACACGACAATAACGTAGACGCGTTGACCGCTCATTCGTCACTGAGAAGGAGTGCCGCCATTGTGACGTCTGAATCGGCCACTGATCGAGCCTTTTTGATCGGACACGAAAAAGTACGCAGGCGCCCCCACTTCACGTTCCACGGGGTGAAAGCAATGGGGGCGAGGACACGAATTACGGTGCCGTTTCGTGTTTCCACGCCATACCTCATCTTCACACGGCGTGGCGCGGCGCGGCGCAACGACAAAAATGCTAATCAAAAGTTGGTACGTTTCCACATCCCACTCGTACCCCTTCTTCGACAGCCTCTAACTGACGATAAATCCGCTCCCACTGTTTTCAGCCTGGCGAGCGAAGGGCTTTTGACAACCGAAAGCTCGCTACCGTGGATATGACCCAAATTTCGGCATTGTGAAAAATTCAAGCTTAATCGCCAGCTTTTAATGTTAAATTTGAACGTCGAAACCCGAATAGAAAAATTGATCGCCACCGATTATAAAACAAGTAAGTCTGATATTACGTTCCCATTTGTAAATGCTGTCGACGCCACCAAAATTCGTCGAAGACCGTTGCAACGGACGATAGATAAAAATTGTGACGCAAATCGGTCTTCAAAATACGGTCTTTTTGACTGGCCCCCAACTTATAAAGACATAACGTGCGTTGCGTCGTGTTAAACCGTTAGGCGGATCACGAATTAGCTGAGAGGGGCTGAATAAATCGAAAATTTTGCTACCAATCGTTAGTCGTCACCGATGGTTCTCTAATCTCTACGAATAAGCTGTTCATCTTATCGGCTTATCGGCTTATCGGTGAATGTTGGCACCCAAAAGCGGAGGCTACAGCCGCTGCAGCCGCTGCAGCCCCCTTCGAATTCGCTAAAGCGATGTTAACGCAACATACGATGTGGAAACATTCGGTGTAATGTCAAATAGGTATGTCCTCGTCTTTATAGCGGGCTTTTGTGAAAACCTGCTAAATAAGAGAGAAAAGAAGAGAGTTCGTTCGTAATTAGTCGGTGTAACTGCACACTCGATTGTAGACGACGTCTTCGTCTTGTCAGCCTCAGCCTATTCGGTATTTAGCCTCGTTTCGTCGATAATTTATTCGACGACGACGACCACCACCACTCGAAATTAGTTCGACATTCGGATACGGCCTTCGAATACATTTTGCACAGCGGGTAGGTAGGGATGGGGCGAATTCGAAAATTCAAACATTTGCGAAATTCTCGAGTCGACCAGCAATCGACGATTTAATTTGTTTTAAATGTCGGCGGTAGCGACGTTTTCCTGACGTCGATTTCAACTGCCTGCGGATTTGTCTGCTAAGATACCCTGAACTTGAGTTCGGACGGATGCACGATTTGAAATGGGGCTGCCCACCGCCACCGCGACGAGGGCAGAAAAAAACAATTTACTTACCAGAGACGAACGTCATCCAAAATTGAGATCCGACGTGCAACGAAAAGGCGGTGAAGTACGTCAAATGCGTGAATCTGGACGCTGGTAGGAAATTACTTTGTTTTCGATCGACGGGAAAATATACGACAGATAGTACGGCTACCAACAGAATGCAAAGGGCGTGGATGGGCTGCGTGGTTCTGGTCAGAACTCTGCAAAACAAAAGAATTAAAATACGCCGTTCGTTAATAACAATTTATTTCGTTGGCAAACGGTCACGTAATACGCCCGATCGAGACGAGTAATTTCCTAATTTAATGTTACAGCCGAGAAGAGCGAGGCTACGGCGAGGGGGGGAGGAGGGGGGGTAAAGGGTGCTGGTGGTTTTAAAATCTGCACGAAAACGAAGGTGTCCGCAAGTAACGGCACTACCTCCAGCAACCAAGACCGATTTTCAAGGTCGAAAGAACGAGAAACAATTCCTCCTAACAAAGCGCTGACCGATGCTTTATTTGCCAGTTATTCGGCTCTCCTCCCTCTTCCCGCAAAAAAGTAAGGAAAAAATAAAATATCCGATGCAACATCGCCAAGAATCCAAAACTTAACTGAGCAAATGGGAGTACGTATTTACGTCGTTCATTCTCACTTAGCTTTTGAAATTTTACCCACATTTGGGCGTAAGGGCGGAAGGGCGGAAGGGCGGAAGGGCGGGTCATGCGAATACGGAAGTTGTCGCTTTTCAAACGGATACGTACACTTTTTCAGTCTTCCGTTGAATCGAAAAACGAGGCACCCTCCTCCTTTATTCGGGTGGAAAAAATAGGCAAAAAAAAAAAGTAATACTTCACCCGGTTGTGAAAACTACCGAAAAACTCGATGGTTCGCCAGAAAAACAGGCTTAAAAATATGGCTGTTTTCCAACTTAGGCAACATTTCTTACACTCAGTGCCGCGCCTACCCGTAAACCGCCACCGGTCTCGTAGGTAAACATCAATCGGGAAATAATTTATTTCGATCAAACTTGTTTTTCGCTGATTTATCTTCGCAAATAAAATACGGTAGCGGAGGACTCACCTTTTCAACAGGTGCCTACAACAATATTTTTTTTGCACAAAATTCTAATTTTAGTCGAATTAGCCTTTGAATTAATTCGATTCTATCAAAAATATTTGTGAAAAATAACGATCGTTAATCATTTTCGCGTATTTTCTTAAATTTGGAAACACTTCAAAAGAAACAGCTTGAAAAGTGAAAACAGATAAGTAACCATTTAAAGGCTCCAAAGTCTAAACCATAAAATCACCATACTTGTTTTTACCCACTAATATTTTGCAGCAGGTAGACGAGACAACTTAAACGAGGTTATGCGCTTTGAAGCACCGACCTAAAGTAAATAATAATATTTTTTTATAGTATGCAGTTTATTTGGAACGAAATCTAGCGATTTATTTTCAAAATGGTACCTACAAAAACGAATATTTTTTTTTAAAACAAAATTAGAGAGCAAACGTTGAACTTTTGACAGATGCATTTTTCTCGTCAGATCGATAAAGTCGAGGTCAAATTTTATTTTTTTTATTACCGGTACTCCATCTATTTTAAGAACGACCAGTCAAAGTGTGCGGTGTGGACGATATGTTATCAAGACAGATAAAAGCATCTCGACATAAGCTGCACGACTTCGGATAGAAGTGCCAGACCAAAGGTAGCTAAGGGGAGGGGCAGGTGGCGGCTAACTCTCCCAATACCGAGCAAAGCCACCCTCCCGCTAGAAAAAATTCTAAAATATGTGCTGGTAAAAGAAACTGCGAAATAATTCTACATATTTTTATTCGAGGGAAAAAATGACGCATCCAAAAAATGCCCACGAAAAGTTCTCGTTGCCCTTAAACCAACAAAAGGTTGAATGTTTTAAAAGTTGACGAAATTATTAGCACGAGGCGACGTAGTTGTGAAAAATTGACTTTTCCATCGTTTTGAAACGTTATTCGGCAATCGCCGAAAAAACTGCGTCGCTTTCGGTTAAAAAAAAAAAAAAATTAAAAAATCAGCGAAATACTTCGACATAAATTTTTTAGTCTTCTTGCAATTTTTTTTTAATAATTATTTTTCACTCGAATGAAAAAACGGAAAGATTATATTTTTTATTGCGGATTTTTTTCGATAAATAACATTGCGCGCTATAATACTCGAGTGCAGCTGCAGTTCGTCATAAATGTGTTTCAACATTGACAAAGTAATCGCGGAAATATTCATTTCAAATTTAAAACGTATACTCGAGTCTCAATTGAATTTGATTCTGCTTTAAGGGAAGTCGTACTTCCTTCCTAATTTTATAGCACTGACATCTGTCAGCCCTATTAATTTATGCGAGGGTGCGCGTCGGAAACGTTTATAATGCGACTGACGTCGAGAAAAATCGAGAATCTGATTACATCAACGAAAACATTTCCATTTCGTGAGTGGTCTATCTTCGAAATTGAAGGGCTCATCTGCCAGTAACCCCATAGACGACGAGTACACGAAATTTCTATCGTAGGCGCCTACGTATTGAAAATGCGATCGACCGATAATTCGAAAAAAGTTGACGCCAGCACAGGGTAATCCGTGACAAGACGTGGGTGGGTATAGTTGAAGGAGACATACACCCGATATCAGGCCTGTCAACAGAGTGGGGAAGGCGGATTTCGCCGGGCTCAGGATCTTTAGGGGACTGGAATTCTCAAAAATAAAAATATAGAAAAACATGTAGGTAGATTTTCCATGAAAATCCACCCAAAAATCTTTTAAAAAAACTGCTACTACAGATAAATCCTTGATAAGGCACCTGAACACGGATGCAATTTTAAATTTTTTAGAAAGCCCATAAATTTTTACTCCCCCGGCCCCGATTTTCCTCTCTACGACCTTGCCCCAACATATTGGGACATTCTACTAACCTAGGTATATAAGGTGGAATGTTGCTGACTAATACCAACTAATGGTACCAAAACATTTTATGTTAATAATTAGCGGTAGGCCTACCTAAGTAGGTATAGGTAATGTATAAATTTTAATATTAATTTAAAAAAAAAAGAAAAAAGAAAAAGTGGTATTCGAAAGTAGTAAGTATCCCTACGCATTCGTAATTAATAAATAAGCTAAATATAATAAATGTAGATTTTTGCAGAGTCTGCACTGAACGCGTGCTTTCGATATTCTCATTACACGTGTGCAACCGTAACTTTATTGTTGATAATACGACGATAAAAGTCTTCCCCAATTTCGTAACTTTCGACTTCTGATCGACTGGGAAAGAAATATGCGACCCAATCGAGATAAAAAGTACAACTTGCGATTCATTCATTTTCCACGAATGTTTTCTCACCAGTCGATGGGAAAGCGCTCTAACTAACGAGTAGGTATTCTTCGAACGTGCAACAGATTATTAATTACAACTGAAAATAAGGAATTTATGTCGCAAAGTTGTCAGCGTCAAAGGCCAAAAATAACGAAGCTAAAGATACTTTTGCTACTCTGCGGCACAGAATTATCACATGCAAACGACAATAAATTAGCCTATATCGCGTTAATTGAACACAGAAAATAGGAAAGTACTTAGGTAAGTTAGGTAGATAGGTAGATAGGTAGATAGGTAGGCAGGTAGGCAGGTAGGCAGGCATAGGTATGCGAAGAGAATCAAACTCAAATTCCGCTTTGCGAGTCATTTCTAACTCTCGTCCAAAAATATAGCGAAAAATTAAGTTGCGAAAGGAGGGGGACAAAAAAATTTTGTTCGCACGGAGCAGCAGGCGAAGCTGAATCCGGCTGCGTTGGTGTTTGGCGCATTCATACGACGTCTGATATGAAGATCCAATCAGAAATTCTCCAAAACGAACGGAAATAATCGTTTTCGGTAAATTAATTACTAATTTACGCCATCGAGATACGATTCCACTTTGAATAGGCGAAAACAGATTCGAGTCAGATTCAAGAGTTCGCATGCCAAAACGAACATAGGTTTACCTGTACCTATAGGTATAGACGGTAGTGAAGCTGCATTAAGACCATAAGACAGACATGCTGACGAAAAAAACTTATTATATAACAACTTTAACCGAGCCAACAAAAAAACGTTCGTTTTGGTTCGTCGAATATTTCAAATTTCTGATTTAAATTTAACGACAACGTCGAAAAAACAAAATCCAGCCGTTATCTACGTTACAGGTACACACTTCTGCTGAGTTTCAATAGTCTACAATTTTACAGGAAATTAGCTTGCCAAAGAAATTACGTAACCAAAATCATTTTCGCCCAAAAAAAACCAAAAAATCGAACCTACTGGCAATAATTAGGATCGAATTGGGGGCTGAAGGGGTAATATTAATGGCCTATGTTTCCTACCATAAAATCGAATTAATGGCATATAGCTATAGAGATACATATACCTATGTCGAATTCCGGCAACTCGATTTTCAAAATAATAATGCATTCCTCGCCTCGGTTTTACCTTCATTTTATTGGTTTCGTTTAACTTGAGGCGAGGGAACGGTGGTTGGAAGGAGCAAGCTGTTCCACTTGGAAACTTTTTTTGGTTTTTCCCGTTGCAAATGAAAAGCGTGATCGAGAAAGAACTTATCGCGTGTAAAACGTTTTTGTTCGTCCTCTCGTTGCTTTCTCGACCATATTATGTATAACATAATTATTAGGTAACTAATTAAGTACCTACTTTTCGCGTAGGTAAGCCACGTGTATGCAAGTTGTTTAAACAGTAACGTAAGAAGTTATTTTAAAAAATAAAATTTATTTTGAACGTGAATATTTTGTCGAATGAACAAGTTAGTGTTCTCATCGTCGAAAATTTTGCGAACAAAACAAATTAATTTCGGTGGTTCAAAGGCTTAAAAAAAGTACATATACATATTTTTGAAAACTGAAATCTAACCTCGCCCACGACGATGAAAGTGCCTACCTTCTAACGACTGCTTTTGAACCCAGTATCGGGTGTACGTATAGCGCCCACTAAGGTCCTTTTTTGTTTGTTTGTTTGTTGTTGTTGTTGTTTTTTCTTTGCTACCAATCATATAAACTGCCTGTTTAAGCTAAGCGAAAATAATTCGCACACAAACTTGCGTCAATTTTTAAACGACCAGCTTTATGCCATTTAAAATTCAAGGATGGCTGCACAATCACCATAAAAATGTAACGTTTAATAAGAAAGAAAATTATAGCATTGTGGGAGGCATAACTTTTTAGACACCTAAGCGACCAGTCTCTGAGGAAGTTCCGCATTGAAAGTTTTTTACCTCCCACGAATAACGAACATTTTGGGTATAAAATAATTTGTTACTGATTCCACTCTTTGTCTTTGTGTTTTCAAAATATACTTAAAAGACTCCCCGTGAACCAAATTAGCCAAGGACGGATACATAAGCGATACCAATTAGAATTCAGTTGGTAAAGTGTGGGCAAAATTTCATATTTCGCAGTACAATTTGTCGCAACCGATACCCATATTATCGATGCGACTCGCTGCGTCCTGTAATAAGTCCAAGGAGATTTTGAGCTGAAAGTAGTAAATACATGCAAAGTCACCCCTGCATCTTGTAGCATACGTTTTCCCACAGGATTCATATACTACAATCGAGTATACACCACTTGTAGCACCTGAATAGCGTGCGATAAACTGTGCGACAAGGTTCGACCGTGCGTAAAGCGAGCGTGGATACCCAGGTTAACATGAAAATCCGTGCCAACATTCTAAGATTCTAAGGGCTGAATGCAAGAACGATACTCAAGTGTCAACAAGTGACTTAAAAATTACACACCGTAACAAAGTTGTATCTATACATGTTTTTATAAAGATGTAATTGATGGTGGAAAACATGTAAGAATCACTTAAGAATCGTTCTTACATTCGGGCCTAAAATGAGGATATGGGTTATCTGCACATGCGCAGCAGGTCTTTTTGCATTTGTCTTCAGTCTGTTGGTTCTGTGAATCTAAGCTATCCGAAAACACAGGAAAAAAAACCTATTGCGCACGTGCGGAAATTCGATGTCCATTTTAGGGTTTTAGAATTATGGCACGCTCGATTAACATTGGTAAGAAAGGGCTGCTGGCTATCCATACACCGACGTGATCGAAGACTACAAGTTTACTCCTAACAGTAGATCGTAATTCATAAAATTGTGCTACTGACTGGTAGTAAAGTAGGCACTGTGATTCTGATGGGACCAGTTACGTAACTATTTTTAATGATGGCGTTCGAGTGGGTAATGTATTCACTGACATGAGCGCTGCCTTCTGGTACTATGTACAGGGGAAAACAATATTTCTGATTGCATGCGACATGATGATGAAAATGGCGTACCTACTCCTCAAATAGACTGCATTGTAAGTTGCATACACCTAACAATGCTACTCCATTCCACAACGTCGCACACTTAGGGTACCTAGAATTGTCACTGCATGTAATTACATATAAATTGTGTCGAGGACACTACTAATACTTCTTACCATAGATACATCGTAATGTCGCACACACACGACAACGGTACTACCTAAAGTACGCGATGCAGTAAGAATAATGGGTACGGGAACGGGTAATGGAGTAATACGTGATTTTAATCACACTGTGGCATACGTTGTTTTCTTGTTTATTTTTCTTGTTTTTTTTGTTTTTTTTTTGAAAATTGTGTATAGATATATCATCAATTTTTATTTCCAAATATTTCATTTCTCCACATAAAACTTAAAATAGATTCACAAAATACGGTTTAGAATCTGGGGGCTTAAGCTCTTCTTGATTACGAACCCATACTAAGCCGCGAGAGTTTCAGCCGCATACTCCCTGGAAAGGCATACACCCAACCTTCACTGAATACGAAATTCAGTCGCCTTCGATGTTCATCTTCAGAAGAATAAAAACTGAAAAGTTTGTAGCCAAAACTTTCCACACTTTACAAAAAAAAAAAAAAAAAAAAAAAAAATTATCCGAACAATAGCTCTATCAGAAAAACAGGTTTTTCAAAAATCATTCAGTTGGCACCAAATTCGGTAATAATTTCGTATAGATCACGAACTGATGACTGTACTAAATTTCATAGGTGTTGATCGAAGAATACCCAGTTTGGACCACAAAATCTGAATTAAAAAGTTTGCAACTGCAGACAAACCATAGGGCAGATCAACATCAAAATTGGTTACATATGTTAGAATAGATTACAGTAAATATCTTTAAAAAATTTCGTAGGTGTAGATCAAAAATTACGAATTTTAGAGCTGTAAAACCTTCAAAATGGGAAAGAGGATGTCTGACCCATAAAAGTTTTCTTGGGTCATTTAACAAATAATGCGTACTGAGTAGGCAGTGGGTACTAATCCCAAGTCAGTTCGTGAAATTAAAATTAATAAGCAAGTACATTTTCATGTAATATAATAAAATTGAAATAAATTCAATTCTGACATTAACCTTCATGTTTTTCATGGGTATTCGAAAAAAAATACAATTTGAGAACCAAAAAATCTCCTAGTCCTATAACTTCAAAATAAACTGCGTCGCAGTTGATTAAAAGCGTATCCCCAATTCACATTTAAAAATGGAAAGGAGTAGAAAAATTGACGGGAGCGATTCTAGGGTAGCTAAGCTGCCGAAATCGACCCTATTTGCGCCTACGAGACTGAGTAGATCTATAATAACATTCTCGAAACACAAATTGAGCATTGTATACTGACGATGAGCGCAGAAATCAGGAGGGGTCGATTTATCAACTTTTTACTTAAAACTTCATTTTGATTTGTTTGCTTTCCTAGCTTGACTCTCAACCTTGAATTAATTAAAGTTCGTCCAAATAGATGCGTCGGTTTATTGTCACCTCATTCGTGAATCAAAATCAGACCATATTTTTGATGAGGCAGTGGCAAACAAAAACTGTCAAAATTCTCTGGACGAGGATGGCCGGGAGCCTAAATGATTAAAAAGCGTTAATAAATAAAACGTACGATTGCAATGGGCCAACAATGGCGGTACCGGTTTTGAAGAAGTTAAATACCAAATATGTGACTAATCTCGGTATGAGTACTCATTATTTCGCGTATAAGTTTCTAATCGACGGGCAAGAGCCGACGCGATTTCGTTTCACTTCTAGCAAATATCGATGACTGTGTAAAATTTTCCAAAAAACAAAATTAGCTCACCTCTGTTCTTTTGAATTTGTTTTTCTTTGTGGCTGGCCCTCTTCTCAAGTGATAAACACGTATATAGGTGCCTAACTATTCGGGAAAGTTGAAAACAGAGTTCGAAATAAATTTGTAACGGACGTATTCGAGTATTCACTCCGTATTATTTAATCGAATTGCCACAACTGGCGTAAGTTATATCCAACGTAATTCGCATCGTAGAGCAGTAGATACAACCTCAAATTCATACGTAAACACGAAATTATAGGCTGTATTATAACCCATCGACGATTCTCTTTCGCCAAATATAGTGTTTTAATTGTCTCATTGTTAACCCACGAATCGCTTCTAGAGAGGTCCAGGAGGCAGTTTGAAAAATTTGACTCGGTAACCTATTTTAAGACTGTCGAGTTGGTGAGAATGATCAATGACTGAAATGTCCGAAGAAGCATTCGATGTTTTTTGTTATGGCTAAAAATACGGCGGAAAGGAAATGAAAATATGAGAATGTTAACTACCTACTGTTCTATTCCACGAGAGACCACTAAGAATTGTTGAGGACTTGGGCTGCACTCGGTCCTTTTTTCGAATTTCCTATAACTGGAGTAGGACGACTCTAAAAATTAATTTTCAAAAGATCACGAAAAAACCTTCTCAAGATTTTGACACCGTCTTATATTACCCAAATTACCCAAATCCTCGAAAGCGAATAATTTATTCGCCAGGTATACCTAACTGCTAAGATACGAATAAGCCATGGAGGTATAGGTACCTATTTTTTAAAAGGCGTGAATCGAGACGACTTTCTTTTTGTTTTTTCTTTTTTTTTCAGAACCCGAACATCCAAAGTGCGATGAAAATTTTGGCAAGAATAATATAAATGGTTGATTTACCTACATCACACTCTGGTCTTACCCGCACAGTGCAAACACTAATTTCAGATATTACATTGGGTAGGTATTTGGTGGGCACTTGGTCGTCCTACCGACGGAATCGTTGATAGCGAATGGGTTAGGAAATGATTTTTGAAAGGAAGAGAGCCACTTCTAATTACAAATATAAGTAAGAAATTCCTAAAAAATGGCCAAATTGAACGATGGAAACGTTCGCATATTTTATTCGTGACTTTTTGATTTGCAGACTATTTTTGTTTTAGAAAGTGTAAAAACTGAAAAGTTGAAAACGCGCCCCAACACCTACGTATATTTTCACACTTTTCGGTAAAGTACGGCCATCTCTCTCGAATTACGAGTACTTACGTAAATGGCTTACAGCGCACTTCTTATTTCGTCGTGATAAACAAATTTTAATTTGTAACTGTCGTTCGATTACGTTTGAAAATGGGATATCGTGAAAAACACCACGTAGGTAAATGCGGGTATTTGCTCGACTAAACTTTCAATATCGCTTCCCTTCGTAAAATATTATCCAAAAAAATTCCATTACCCGGCACCGTGTTTCCCCCCCCCCCCATCGCGTAAACTACGTACACTACACACGCACCTAATTCTCCCGTAAATAATTAATACGAAATTTGAGAATATGTGAAAAGGCCAGCGCCCCTACAGGGACTTCCTCCAGCGAATACTTGGTTCGAGGATAGCCACCAAAAGGTGACTACCCTTACGGCGATGAGAAAGAAAACAATTTTATTTTTGACGATTGAACCGAGCGACGAAAACTCTCAATTTCGCTGTTAGCCGTCCGGCATGCGAGCGATAATGGATAATGGCCATTTCAACCCTTGCATGAATTAGAGGGGGACGATCCTTTGTAATATGACTCATCGTACGAGCAGACAACATTCGAGTCGCGTTTATTTTTCATCTAGCCGGGCACTTTTCAAAAGCCTAGCCTGCTCACGACCTTTGCCACGCCACTGACGTACCGCGTACGTCAATGAGAATGGTAGACGTAGACGTAGACGTAGACGTAGACGTAGACGTAGACGTAGACGTAGACGTAGACGTAGACGTAGACCATACAGTCTGGTTTCGAGAGCTCCTTCTCATAGACTCGAACATATGCAGCAGGTACTACCTAGGTACCTACTGCAGCGGCAAAGAGGGGAAGACGTCCATTGGTTTGATTTTGCGCAAATTAACAAAATTGAGAAGCCAAAAGATTTTTTATAAGTTTAAGGGGAATAGTGCGCATCGATGTAATCGTCGTTGGTACGATATTCAATCGTAAAATAAACTGTTCACGTAGGCACGTCTATAATTTTCGACGACTGTCCGGGGCAGCGTATTTTTATTAGAAAATAAACGAAAAATCAACCGTTCGAGAGAAACCGTCGTTGCGTCTTCTTCTTTTAATTATTTTTCTCTCTACGAGAACGTATCTTCCAAAAATATTCTCTAATTTAGGGCTGCACGCAGCCGAAGGGACTGGGTGTAGAATACCGCGGCGAAACACCAAAAACAATTTTTCGACATTCTTTCGTCGGTTTAATTTGTAATGAATCCTACCTACAGCTGGAGAAAAGATGTTGCGTAGGTACAGCCCTGTTCTGGTCGTACCACCGTACACGATTGTGGGTCACTAAAAGTAAGCGTATGACGAGGAGCGGGGCGCCAAAATTGTAAATGTGGCATGCGCCCCCTCCCCCACCCGGTAAAACGCGAGTCGAAAGCCACACGGACGGCGGAGATGGGCAAAGGCGATAGAGTTTGGTCGAGGAGCTCAGCTAAAAGCTGCGTGCCGCAAACGCGGGCCATTGACCCGCGACCAAAGGTTTGGACGGCCGGAGGCACGAAAGTGCGGCCACGTACCTGAATGTCGACGACGATTTAAACCGTGCGCTCATTTCGGTGACGGTCTGCAGGAACCAGCGCGTCAGACTGGTGATGGTGAATAGGATATCGGCTTCGTAGCTGGAGTGGCTGGAGCGGCTGGAGTGGCTGGAGTGGTTGCCGGACCGGACTGCGGCCTTGTGGCGGCCGCCCTTGGCGAAGTGGGCGATACCGACGTCCGCCTCCATATCCGACACTAAACCGCCGACGCTAAGTTTGTGAATAGTCATACTCTGCACAACTTTGTGAACGAAAATCGCGATTTGCTCTCGAAACTCTTAACTGACGTAGGTAAGCTTTCGTAGAACTGTAGCATGCGAAATGCCTCGAAAGTCACTCTTCGGCAGAGCAACTTTTTCTTAAACATTCGCCGGACGCGTAATCGGCGTAACTAAACTAATGAGCCAACGAGCCAACGCGAAAACTAACCGAAGGTAAGGCGTGAAAAGTGTAATCCAAATGCCAAATTTGTGGAAGGCGGGGCGGCGAACGGAAAGTCGTCGAGTCGTCGAGTCGTCGAGTCGTCGCGTCCGCGAGTGGCGGGGCCGTTGTAGTGGGGCGGCGGCGGCGGCGGCGGCGGCGGCGGCGGCGGAGAAACGAAACATGTTCGATCGGTAACGACCTAAAGAGCGACTGCAAGGCACAGATGCGGATTCGTATACCGGGTGGGTAGGGGTCGTATAGGGGACAAATCACGAAACGCATACATGGACTCAGACACGTACGCCACTTTGCCTGATGTAATCGTCCGTTTCTCTTACGTACGGCCGACTTCTTTCTCCACACTTCTCGCTTTTGCTCTTTCTCTCTCGCACGTTCTCTCTCTCACTCTTTCTTTCTTTCTTCGTTTGCCATCTTCGTCTTCTTTCTGGCCGGTTATTTTCCTTTCTTTTCGACCCCCCACCTCTCTAACAGCTTCTTTTTTCTTTTTCTTTTTTTTTCGTTTCTTCTCTTCACGGCGAATTGGCTCGGGGCTGTGATGTGGGGCGCTTGACCGCCGTCTGCTTGTCGCCTCGTCGTATTTGTGGCGTGTGCTTGTAAATGCTTTACAGTGCTTTACCCCCTCCGTGCATTATCTAATTAGTTTTCTCCACTTTCGTCCTTTCTTTCATCTTCTTCTTCTTCCTCTTCTGCTTTTGCTTCTTTTGCTTTGATTTTTTTTCTTAACCCTTCTTTCTTTCGCCGTCACTGACTGTTGGACGTCGGTCGTAAGACTGAAGACGAAACACGGCAGGAGGTTGGAGAGGAGGGTCTCGACCGTCATATTTCTTCAGCCAGGGCTCGAAGAGAGGGTTGGTGGTGCTTGAGGTGTGAACGCTGAGTGCGTTCCGTTCGACCAAAATGATCTTTATCGCCCATCCATAGATACGATACGATACGTCACGTCCATCGATGTCTCGTTGATTTTCGCTGCGGCTGGTATCTGGCCGGTGGCCACTCGACGAAAACCAAAATCAAATAACAAAAAGAAACAATACCTAACTTTACATTGGATTTTTAGGTTTTTGAAACGACAAAAAATTCACACCCCCGATAGGAAATGATCTCGAAAACTGAAAGTACCTACCAACGGTGAAAATAACAAATGGCCCATTTCCTACTCGAGTTTCGCTGAAATTCGTTAAAATTTAGAGAAAATGAACGAATTCAATTTTTCATACACGCAGTCGAGGAAATATAAGTTAATAGAAAAAGTTTTTTCCATAAATAAAAAACAATACAAAAAACAACCGACTGGAGCAAAATATGAATTGTCTGAACTAAGCTATGTACCTACAAATTTTACAACTGAGTATGAGAGAAAAACTGAAATATTTGCATTTATAATCGTGGACTAAAAGGCATGGACACCTTCTTCGAATATTTTTAAACTCTCACTTTGGAATTTCGATAAACGAATAATTTTGAAAAATTAATGGTCCTGTTTTTTCTTTTTCAAGGTAAAACTCCATTTTTTCAGTTTATGTATCAACATCGAAACTGAATCGGTTTGTTTTCAGCAAATTTAAATGAATTTCGATAGAACCCATACTGGAAATTAACTCATCGTACGTTTTCAGTTTTCAGAATTTTCCACAAGAATATTCTCCCCTTCCTTTTCCATCCCATCAACAGTCGTGGCTCATCTTCTTTTTCGAAATGCTTGTGACAGAAGAAGACACAACACTCCACGAGCGTTGGATTGCAACTTCGTTTCGAATGGATTGTTGTGGGAGAGGCACTCGTCATCCATTTCCACCAAAGACATCAACGACTCTGCTTCTTTATGCTGCTAGCTCCCTGCTCGGTACTCAAGCAGAGTGTGCCACACATCATCATCATCATCATCGTCATCGTCATCGTCATCAACTTTTCTTCGACAATGCGGGTGCGAAAGTTTTAATGATACCCACCCGGTTTAGATAAATTCCAAATTAATTCTCATGATTCGAATTATAAATAGACTTTTATATAATTTTATTTCCTAAATTAAAAAAATAACTCTACGAGACTCTAAAATTTTGTTTTAGCTCATGGTGACCCTTGGAAATACTTATCCGAATTTTTATCTCATTTCAAGTTGTAATTTGTAATTTGAAATTCATTTTTTTACATCGATCGTTTTTTTAAATTTCAGTAAACACTTCTTTTTCTTCTATAATCTTTTACGTATTTTTTCTATCTACATATCTATAGTAAATTATAAAAAATTGAATAAATCTATTTCCATTTTCCAGTCGATTATAATGAATTTTGTTTCAGTATAATACGAATAGAAAATTAGCATTTGTGACTTTTATTTTTCAGGTTTCCTGTGTTTTTTCGTCATTTTTAAAATGAAAATACATGATAAATTTATTGTTTCTTACTGTTAATAGGAAATTATTTCAATTTAATCGTCAGACACTTTACGCGTGAAAACGGATTAACGAATTTTGGCGAGAGAAAAAAGAAGGAAATCAAGGAAATCCTCCATTTAAAGTTGGATATGAATGGTAAATTCTTCAAATTGAACAAAGAGGAAAATTCCCCTCAGCTCGGGTGAAAAGTTTCTCTTGTTGAAATTTGCAAAGCGGTTAGTGGATCGTATCAACGAGCGTAAATACGTCAAATTTTACACAGAATGAAGTTCCAAATTTTTCGAGTAGGTTTTTAAAAAAAAAAATATTTTAGCATTTTTTTTCAATAACTTACCTATTTGTAATGAAATGAAAAACATATAACGTGATTTTAAAAATGAGGTCAATGAATTCAACCAGTTTGGAAATAATAAAAATATTTTTTGTTCGTCTTTGAAAGGAATTCCATACTTGAATCCCAATGAAGTTCGCAGAACATAGGTATGTATATTTTGGTAAGGACTGACCATTTGCGTATATTTCACAAAAATTGAACTAAAGTGCATTAAATAGCCGAATTCGTTGCAAGTAATTTTTCTTTTGATTAGTGACGTGACCTTCAATCCACCGTTAGCACATACGAATGACATAACTGTCATAAATTTATGTTTTTAAGTGGGTGCTAATGTTTACTAAAGAAATACTGGACAGTGATGGGAAAATTCTGTGATTGGTAACATGAAGAATGGAAGAAGTGATATTGGTTGTTAGGTCAGTAGGTATGTTTTTTAATTGAAGAATAGTACAATATATATTTCCTCTCTCCCAGTTATTAATGCGGAGCACTAAAATATCAGACTTTCTTCATACTGGGCTCACAAGAAAGTATTGATCAACATTTAACATCGTTAAGTGGGAAACCTCATCGTATAACTCGTACATTAAAGAGGGTTCTATGAGCTTTCAAAATTTTTGTCTCACGGTACCCAAGTAAAAAGATCTGTGCAGGGGCCCAGCAAGGGGGGGTGTAGGGGGTGTGACACCCCTCCCATTGCCAATTTTGTTGCAAATTTGTTGTAAAATTTGACCAATGTTGTAAAAATTGACTGTTGTAAAAATTATTAAATTAAAAGTTAAAGGATATAAACCTTTGTTTGAGCAAAATAATTATGTGTGAGAATACAAAATACTGATGTTCACAGAACCCTGGCCCTAAAAACATATTATCTATGATGATAAAATCCAACAAATCAAAATCTACAGCACATTTTTACATTATCTAGACGTAAGAAATTTTTTAATCTCTGCTCACTAAATTCTCTCATCATTGCTGCTTTAATGAAGAAGAAGTGTAGGTAGCTTCAAAACTTCCACGTCTACGTTCAATATGCATTTCCTCCTCCTCCTCTACTTCTTCATCGTCATCATCCACACATGTATCCTTGAAATCACAATTTTACTTGAAGTACCAGTAAATGTATTACGATGATATTAATAATTCACCTTCTTCTATCCCAAATAATATTACCTCTTGTTTTCCCTTCTTCATTCTATTAATGTTTCCATGGTAAATAGGTAAATATTGTTTTAATTCCTTCTATCAATATTAATATAAACTAATAATCTCCATCTAGCCACCAAAAAGAAGAACTTAATAAATAACATTTATACTAAATGATCTCTCGGTGGGGATTAATATACTATTGTTCTTCATTTTTTCATTGGACCAATTCTTTAACCACTTGAAAGCTAAGAGAGGTAAATTTTGAATTTATTTATGTTTTTGTGTAATACATCAACGAGTAGGTATGTTTTTTGGAGTGCTGATTTCAAATTTGATGTTTGTTCTTCTATTTGACCCATTGTTTGAACTCCAGGGGCCAATTTTGAGTTTATAAACTTTATTATGTGATACATCATTATGTATTTTTTGAAGGTTACTGATTTCAAATTTTACATTCATTTTTTCATTCAACTTATTCTTCAACCCAAAGGGACTATTGGGAAAATTTTTTAATTCACATTTGATTTTATTATAGGTATTATAGGAGTAGTTTCTTAGGGTGCTCATTTCAAATTTGATGTTGTGGCTTCAAAATTGGCTAAAGTTTGATTTCTCATATTTTATTATGTAATACATAAACCAGTATTTTTTTTTTGGGTACTACTTTAAAATTTGACTCTTTTTGTTTACATTTGAAAATGAAAGATAATAGGTAACTGAAGCAAAAATTTTCTTCAATAGCCTGTTAGCAGAACAGGTTTTGTAACTTGTTTACATAATTATATTGGCAATGTCTTTTAAATCTTTTTAAAACTACTAATATAAACTGTTTCTTATTCTCAAATATCAGTTTTCAGGATAAAAAAAAATTCAGGGGAAGGGGGAATGTGAAAAGAAAAGAAAAAAGGGAGCATTAATAGGCTAAATTACGTTTAATGTGATAAAATTTTCATTTGTTTTTATTATCAAATTTTGATAACTAAAAAAATTAATTGATATATCTTGCCACAAACTATCAAAATTGTTTTCTTACCATGGAATTTCCTTTTCTGTCCGATCGATTTTGGTAATACTATCGATATTTCAAGATTAAATACAAAACACAGGAAAAATATTTCAATATGTTATCGATAATTTTGAAAAAAACATTGCAAAGAAGGAAGGAAAAGTGACAATCGAATGTAAAACCCAACCCGGGTACCGAAAATATAAATGTTATCTATTACATTAAAAATGGTTAATGATAAAAATTTATCACAGGCTAAATTATATTTATAAACCAATTAATTATAGAATTATCCATAATTGCAACTTTCTTGACTGTACAACGAGTTATTATTTATAAAGAAGTTACCTTAGGTATATATGTGTTTGTGTCTTTCTCTATGTACATATGGGTATAAATTCATCCAGGTTTTCCTTATTTTGAATATTACACAATAAACTTTTTTTTTGCTCGTTTGAAAATTTGGCACTTTGTTACAAATTTCTCAATATTTGAAAAAAATATCATAAATTTTGAAAAACATGTAAAAATTAAGCCATTACACCCCGCAAGTGACACTACTTCGCTGGGCGCCTGAATCTGTGGGTCAATGAAACCGATTTATGGGGAACAATGAGACAACACCTACTTAAGTCGTTGGAAAATTTATTTATTTTCTAAAGTAGGTATAGCTGTGTGAATTACATTTTCATATTTTAGGATGGCTAAACAAAACAAAAACAGGTAGGTACTTAATACGACGATAGCCACACTGACGGTTCTGCGGAATTCTATTCAGCCTCACAATTGTGAACATTAAAAATTGGCACCATAGCAGAAACAAATTATGGTAGGCAACGAATGAAAAAAACAAAAAAATTGAAAGAAAGAAAGACGTGGTCGGCGCAAGGGACGGCGATTGAGGCAATGGTGCGAATTAATGCGCGTAAGTGTGGGACTTCTTACTCGGTCATATTCGCACGCACCAAATGCGAATTTTGTATGGGCCGAGTGAAACTGAGTAACACCGTATCGGTTTTCTTATTGGAAAAAAAAAAAGAAAAGTTTTGCAAAACTTCGGCGACTGAAATGAGAATTGTCGATTTTGAAATACAATTTCCAAAACAGATACGACGAGAATGGAGAACCATTATTCCTTTTCTATTGAAAATTTATTAAATTTCATTGCCGATCAGAGAAAGAGAGAAATTCATCGAATGGCATTGGTAAAAAAGGAAACTTTTGTTTTCGCCTAAAAATTCCATCTCGAAAGAATGAAAATCCTTATCTCATTTCCTACTGATACTCTTTTATTGGTGTAGATAATAATTTAATGTTCCGAACAAGAGCGTTACGTGCCACGTGCCTTTACAATCACAAATGAATTTGCTGGTGTTGAATTTTTTACGCCTTAATGCTCTATTAATTGGGGTAATTATGGCGAAAAATTAAAAAAGAAACCATCCGCCCTCTTACGCGCATCCAATCAAGTAGACGCAGTTTCGCATCAACTCGTCGATATTTTCCAAAAAACATTTAACCGCTTTTCTCCTTGTGAATTTTTGTTGGTTAAAATTTTGAAAAGACACTGAGATACGGTCCGCGGTGGTATCATACCGGCTCGTGATTTTCAGAGGTGGAATTCATTTTTTCAGGCTGCCATTTCTCAACTATCAGCCATTTAACTCTAGCTCTCGCCCCCTTTGCGTCAACGCCCTCATTTTTTATTTATTTCAAACGATCAGTTCGTCCTTGGCTCTTGTTTGTCGTATTTGTGATTTCCATGACGACATGCACATTAAGTGACGCCCTTTTTGCCAACCATTTGTTCTTGAAGATCAGACCTCCAGAAAGAGCAGTTGGTGAAAGCTGTTCCCGAGGTCGTAAATAGCTCTGTCTTAGAGGCAGTATCCACATTTTATCCACTGTCACTTCCAACTTCCCTTTACTTGCCACAACGCCACCTTCACTGACAAAGACGCATCGTAAATTAATTTTTTGTTTCGCATTGGATTGAAAGTACTATCAACCCCGCGTCAACAGTCGACCCTAAAGAAGTTTACGTGGACTTACCAGCGACGTTTCCCAGAACCCAACACCAATACGAAAAATTACTCGTCAAAAGAAACGCACTCCCAAGATTTATTTATCAAACCAAATTAATAAACATCATATTCGAAAAAAGGTAGCAAAGACTTTAACGAGAGCCATCGCTCAAAACGAATTCAACAATTAAACTGTCGAATGTACGAATAACTTCTTTCCATATACAGTAACGACTAACCACTGCCAACACCGTGCCACACCTGCTTGAGACCAGAGCTTGAAAAATTGAGCATTTTATCGACCTGCTGTCGACACCATAATGTAAATAAAACGATTGACACCCGAACACAAGAGTGTTGGAGTAGCAAATAAAACCGGTATTTTTAGATAGCTATTGGGGTTTGGGTGTAGACACCACGTCGACATTTTGCGGCTAAAAAAACAAATCTCGTATTTTTCGATGTCAAGATTTCGGTCAAGACCCTCACAACCACCCTTATCTACGACTTTGCTTTTCTCACTCCAATAAACAGTTTCCTGCCTTTTTTTTTTTCAGCTCTCAGAAATTCCGAAAATTCTGCTCAATTAAAAGAACAAAAACCCAAAGATGGATCGAGCAACACGCTACCAAGTCAGCCCCTTCAAAAAAAAAAAAAAAAAAAAAAAAAAAAAACAAAAATAAACTGTGACTGTAATTATGCGCCTTGTTAGGTAGTTTTATCAAATTATTGTTTATAGGTGCACGAATAAATTAAATATTAATTGAACGACATTAGAAGACTGATTAATTTTGACCAATAACTGGAAAAGAATTTATAGATTAATCAGTTTTGCTGCCCCACCAGGTCTCAGGAACCAGTCATTCAAACAGCACGCCTAAACCAGTTCACATTTGCATTCAGCAATCTATTTTAAAAGGAACAGAAAAAGAACGAGGAGCAGCTTTCATAAACAGGGATTTGGAGAGAGTTCTCAAAATAATTCTGGTCCACCGTTATCGATAGGTAGCACTGATCAACGACTGAAAGCTACCAGAAAAAGGGCAGATGAAAACCCACGTCAGTATAGGTTCGTTCTGACACCTTTAGTTATGTTCAAGCATGTTATATGTATAGGACTGCAACTTTCTGATTGACCTTCATGAGGGAAAGTTGTGGCGCGTGCGCCACTACGCATTTTGTATCATTTTTCCTGTGTTGCTCCTCGAATTACGCTCCGAGTGTGTTGCTGGTCGTGTGTTGATCCCCCATAAATTTGCCCTATAAATACGAATTTATTCGATTTAAAAATCCGGATTTTTTATTCGAACGATTGAACGGAAGGAAAAAGAGGAGAGAACTGCTTACGTTACATGCAGATCAGAAGTAGTGCGCATATTCTGTGTCGTATTCGTGTATCATTTTCGTGTGTTGTATTTCATGTGTCGTTCGGTTAGCTGAAGGTCACTCCTTACAACCAAAAGGTCACACGTAGTACTCTGTACAAAATTTTTAGTCCATAACGGAGGAGTCGACTCGGAAAAGTTGATTTCAACATATTGGACTATTTGGCCGAATTGACTAGCAGATGGTGAATGATTCGTGTCTCGCAGTAGCTGTGATCAATAGATGTGTATGAATAGGTAAGTACCTAAAATTCTTGGTTATCAACAAATTCTGTTAAATAAAAGTGAATTCTGAATTACGTAAGTAACAACATTCAAAAAATTTTGTACCTTTGTTAGAGCAATTTAAAAAACTTTTTTAATAACGAAAACAGGATACAGGTGATAAAAACGTACGATCACAGTCATAGAGGATAACTTTTCATCATTATCTAGTCTCCGAATTGTGTAAGGAAGCTTGATAATTTTTGATAGTTAAATTTCTTTTCGTGTTCCAATCTGACCAGTCTGACCATTATTTGAAACTAACATTCAACATAATGTTGAGAACTTGGAACTTTTAATGTAGCCCGTATTGAACTCTTCCGCTGTAAATAATTTCACTCCTTGATTTCTTAATTCATTCGTTGCGTCGCTAAGACTAAGGATTTGAGGCCTCAGCCTGTCATTAAAATGTACTACTGAAAAAAGTTGCGAAAAAGTACACAAGAAAAAATTCGATGATCCCTCGCAATCATTGAAACTGATTGAAACAACCTGTAGAAAAAATATATTAGAATAAGTTTAAATAAGACAATAGGTACCTACTCAATATTTCATATATATGGCGCTGATCGCAGAGGGTACCAAAAAGCTTCGTCAATTTTCTTTCGTTGTACATTAGCGGAAGTATAACTTTCCGGTTATTTGAGGCGCAAGGGTGCCCTCCAATATTCTGTTCGGCGGGAAGTATTATACTGTGTATTTACGGCGCAGCGTGCAGACTGCAGCAATGTAAGCCTCCACTGTTTATTTTAATATATTACGTTGAATTTAAAAATTTTCGTGTCAATATCATCAGTATTGATAAAAGTAGGTATGGTATATCAGTTATAATTTCTTTCGATAAAATAAAATCATATATCTGTCGATCTTTTATCAATAAATTAATAAATGGTGATGAAAATCTGTCGGTTGTGAATTAAATGTCATTCGTAAATTTTTATAATTTTTAATGATAAAACGGAATAAGAAAGAAAAAAGGAGGTCTTAAGTTTTCATGCGCATTTGTGTCAGAGTGAGGTCGTGAGCATTCTTACTGACCTCGAAGGGGTCGTCGTTGATCGAAAAAGGTTGAAAACCACTGGTGTACACAAAGTGGCCAATTCTAGAGTAGTATGTGAAAATAACTTTACCATATACTGCACATTCCCACTTGTCGCACAAAATAGAGCGTAACAAGTGCCAAAAAGGCAGTTCCTACTTGTGTGAAGTTTGCAGCACTTTGCTTCTGGCTTATGCAAATTTCACACTTGTTGTCGAAATGACTGCTTTCCGCATTCGTTACACAATAAATACTATAAGCCTAGTTTGTACTCGTATTTTTTTATTTATTTTACAAAAGTTTAGGGGGTTATCCACAATAGTCTTATGGGCCACTTACAGAGGGATGACTCTATTAAAGAAAAAAATAAAGAAAAAACACTAAAATTTAAGTATCGGTACCTTCTATCGCCATTCAATAGCGAAAAGTCAAAAAAACAATCAAAATGAATGCATCTACTGCCTAAATTGGACGACCAATTTAATTTTAAATACGAGCTGCAGCGATCCTCAAACACAAGCCCTCACCACTCCACGCTCAACAACACGTGCCAAATATTTTCTTTTCATTTTCTGCTTCCCTTTTTATTTTCTGTTCCACTTTTTTCTCCATTTGTCTTTTTCTCAGTAACCTAACCTTACTAAAATATGCTTCGTGTTTTTTGATTTTTTTCCTTCCTCTGTCTCTTCATCTTTCCACCATATCATAATAATTTTTAATTTTCATAAAATTTACTTTCCATTAATTCTAGTCTCACCTCCCTAGCTCATATTATGTAGAGTTCTAAAATAATTTATTTTAAATATTCTGAAAACACAACATATTATATTCCTGAACAACTGTCGCTACAATATTACTTCCTTAAACGTCTATACAATGAAATCTAGCCTACCTATAAGATTGATAATAAACATTTTTGTTCATTTTGAATTTTCTGAAAAATAGTCAGGGACCGTGTGTACCTAAAGGTTGAGGGGGATAATAGAAGTTTCTATTAATAAGCATATAAATGGTGATTATTATCAACATGGTGCGTTTTTCAGACATCTTAGCCTAATCTTTTTGTTTCACTCTAGAATACGTCACATCCTCGAACAAATTTGGTACAAACCCACAAAAATTTCCAATCATTGTGTACTCATGGATGCAGGGAGTCGGTTAGTAAAAGAAAGCCGGAAACTTTAGCGGGGGTTGTTCTTGAATCAAGTACTGAGAAGTCTGAGATCTGGACCTTAAAATAAAAATTATTTTCGACAAACACAAGACAGAATAATGACGTCACAATTGAAGACAATTTTTCGAGAGACAAAACTCGAATTTGGACATTATATTATCCGAATTCGAACTCATATTCAGATGAAGACGTGAAGACAGAAATAAAATCTGATTCTCTTTCAGGCAATTGTAATGCATTTTATTTCAGTAACGACTTTTCCAAATTCAGACAATTTCAGACAATAATTTGATTCGATCCGACAGACTGGCGCCATGAGACATATATTGAATGAAGACGAATTAAATGAAAGTAAAAACCCATCAACGGATATGAATGCAGCCAACCTTTTTGCTTTATCTTCGTTCTTTCCACGCTTTGCTTGCGGTTTGCAGTCATTAATATATTTTTATTATATTTTATTTTATCAGTCATCCACGTGCGTTTTTAGCCTATTGTATGTCAACGTATATATTTCTGCTTTCTGTAATCTTATTGGCTGTAGACATTTTATATTTTCTCTCGCTTTTTATGTTATCGACATCGTATGTTTGAAGGCAATTAGCAGACAATAAGTGGGGAAATTTCCTTAACAAGAAAAACTGATTTGTGAAGACGAATTCTAATTTTTAAATCACTCTCTCGCTCTCTGCTTTGCACTGACGACACCCGGTATTAGGTTCGTCTTTGCAAATGAGTCCTTCTTGTGTAGGCGGATAGTAGCAGGTCCAAATCACAAGTCGTACGTTTAAGTCCTCACGTCAGGCAATTTAATGTGTGTACCATCTTCGAGATGCAGAATAAGATTCAATCTGATCTACCTTGAAGACAACTAGGATGATAGTTGGTGTTCCAGATAGGTTCAGTTGAAGACAAAGGCAAATTAGGGATGTTCTTTCATCATGAAGGATCATTAGTGACCACACATAAGTCATTCCTAGTTTCGCCAGTTGCACATCGCACTTCAAGGCGATCTTTTGAAAACACCTACGAGGTGAAGTATCAGTCGACAATACGATCAGATGGAGTTCCTGGCACCTGCTAGGAGGGAAATTTGGTGTGTTGAAGACAACTTTAAGACAAGCTTGGTTCAAGATGACTGCCTTGCTCTGTCATTTAAAGGCCGCGTCGAGCCTTCTTTTTTCCCATAGTGGATTTGACTCCATCTATGTTAGTAACTTTCTCACCTCACCCTCACTTTCAACCAAAAGCTCCGAGACCTAAAGTTTCATATTAGGAGTCTTTTACACAACAAAACTATTACTCATGAAGACACACAATTAGGTGAAGACACAACAACTTTCTGATGGTTTCTCCTACTTGTTGTCTGTCATAGCTTTTTTTTTTAATTTTTATTTTTCCGCTACGCACTTTGCTTTGTTCCGCTTTGTCGACACTATAGTTCTTTTGTAATTATAGTCTTTGACAAAATAATTCTGCTGTTCGTTTTTGTAGGTTTCGAACCTTGTATGGATCGAAACTTTGTTAGGCTCTTCTTTCCACACAACTTAGCTTATTGCTGATTTGTCATATTAATTTGCTGAGGTATGAAGACAAATGTAAGCTGTGTTTTGCCGTGTCCGAAGAAGTTTAATTCAAGTCAAGAAGAATTCAGCCGTAGGACATAGTCAAAGTCAAAAAAATAAAATGTCTTGAAAACACAATTCAAGACCCCTCGATTCAGTGTTTCGGCTGCACGATGCCCTAACTTTAGGACATTGTGACGTCATTAGCATTTAAACACCACTATACATTAAAGGTTGACTTTATGACACGTGACAGGAATCGATTTCGGATGCCTCATAAAATATGGCGACTGTGGCAGGAATAGATTTTGGACGCCTCAGTACCTACCTTTTGCAGCACCACACCCCTGACATAAAATTTGTTTTAAATATACGAATAGCGATAAATAATAAAATTTTCATCGATATAAATTGGGTGCGACGTGGCAAAAAAGGGACCTAAGAACTTTTAGTGGGACTATTTCGCTAATATTTAGTCAGGTTTGCTTTTTATTGACGCATTTATAGTCCACATTAGCAAAATCGCTCCCCCTAAAAGCTTTTAGTTCCGTTTTTTTTCGCCATGTCGAGCACAGCTGGTATAAAAAATTTTATTTCATTTTAATACCTAAAGATTTCAAAGGCAATGATTTTCCATCTTCTATATTTTGCGATTTTTTGTCACCATACTTGTATGTTTTTACAAAAATTTTTCATAATTCTCGAGTAAAGATTATGAGACTTATTCGCACTCGCTCTTATCTTGTAATAAATTACAAAGAAAGAAAATACATTTTTTCTTATCTCGGGAAATTTATAGATCTGATGAAATAATCTTACGAAATCCTCGAAATAACTTTTTTTCCTCGAGTAAACAACGATATATTCGTCACCGAAAATTACTCATTTTGATGAAATTTAGAAATGAATGAAGAAAAGTCGTTCCAATTTTCTTTGAAAGAGTAATTTATTTCACAATAAATTTCCAAATTTAAGTCATCTTTTTCTTTTCTCGCTGACGGGTATAATAGTGGTGTTCGACGGGGCTAAACCAGACCGTTATTAGTTGTTGGGGTCTGCATGCTTTATTTGACCAGAAATGAAAAACTACGTTATCTCAAGTCTTCACTCAAAATTACGTCCTGTGGGTGATTATAATATCAGTTTTTTCTCTGAAAACCTACTAAACACCATAGATGAATAAAACGAAAAACAAGGACCACGTACAGGGTCGTGTAGGTAATTTGGTTGATTGTAAAATAACTGACCCAAAATTACTGCTCTTATACATTTCACTGGAAAATAACAATTATCATAACCATAGATAACACTGGAACCGCAACTGAAGCAAAGTGGGTTATCCTCAACGATGCCATCCCTCAAAAAACGTATACCGGGGCCACATCATACACGTCGGAAGTGAAACTTTGCTCATCGATAAACAAATGCGAGGATGTAGTACCCAATAAAATAATACAAAATCTTCCTAATAAACCCTTTTTGGGTCACAGGAGGTTTATCGGGGTATCCACACATTGTCTGTGTGATCGGAGGTGGCAGATCGCGAACTTAAAACATTTCGATTGCGAATCAGAGCATCCGCAACCACTACGTCGCTCAGATCAGTCTACATATTTATTTTTTATAAGGAAATAAGTAATCACGGGTAAAAAAATTAGGTTGTGACTTTTTTCATGTCATTATAAATTACATTTTTTTCTTTAATTTACTACTTAATTTATTTTTTAGCCGCTATAAAAAACCGAGCATATGCTCAAATCTGAGAATATGCTTTTAAATGTCAAGCATTTATTTTTGAAGAATCTTCTAAGCAAATGCTTAAAATGCTAGTGACCATCGCGAGATGAAAATAGGTATAATATTACGTATTGATCTTGTAATGCGAAAATTTATTTTAAAAACGAGTTTTTGTCGTTACATGCGAGTACAGGATTCAAAGATTATCCTCTCATGATTAGCGATCATCCATATTCAGGTCTTTCCCCATTCTCATAAAATCAGTTCAAACTCTTTCTGTCCGTATGGCAAATTCACAGCAAAAATATATCAGCCTGTTTTCATCGGTGTGATAATATGAGGCGAATCTAGCGTTCCTTGTGGAGCCTCCACTTCCCAATTCTCACGCACTTTCTATTTTGTCATTGAAAATAGCCCATATTTCACCAACGTGCTCTACCGTACTTCATACAAATAATTCGTACAACTTGTGTGTGTGATGAACACACCGCATTTATAGCCCCACATTTACGTTCTTTGAAAGTAGTAAACGGTACCTATACCTGTGGGTAGGTGGGTCGGTGTAGGTACCTACTTACTGGTTGGCGCTTCTTTCGCATTCCCGGCTGAGTATGACTGCTCGAGTGTTTTGATATCTCGGGGGAGCACGTGTCACTAACACGCGAACGAAACTGCCCACGTCAAAATTTCCACACCCTTCACGCTTCAGCATCGAACGCTATTTTCTAACATCCTCATCGCTTCTGACCCGAGTTCAACGATTCTTCGTGTTTCGCGGTTATTTTTGCTACCACCTGTGTAGTGGAGGAGTTTACTTGTGTTGGTTTAACGTCACAAGGACGAATAAAATATATCGTTGTCACACACCTTAGCTCTCGCCTCGCTGCTAGACAACTGTTTGGCGTCGCCTCAACCCAGTCTCTTACAGTCATGTCGAGTCCTATGCGCATCGCCAGTGCGCACAGGACTCGTGGCTTGGTAGCCATGACAACCTGGCCATTACTTATGTGGCAGACGTTCGAAAAACAACTCGGATATTAATAAATATCTATTTGAATATTCGTTTGTCTATCGGATACCGCAGGGAACAGAGTTGCTGTAGGGATGGCGGACAGCGGCTGAAATAAATAGAAAGGCGGCCGATTTGGTCGACAAGTCGTATATTTGGGAAAGCCAAATGAGATACCGTTCGCTACTTGGTAGCCAAGAAATGAGGAAAATTCGGGCTGTCAATTTGGTGACAAACGAAGGTAGTGAGTGGCACCTACCCGAGTTGTACCTACCAATTGGCCACGAAGCTCGCACTCGGTTATCGTGCTAAATTTCATCCAACAGGTGGAAAGTAAGGGGAAAGCGGAGACAGCGGCTTAACTCGCAGTTCTGCACTGAATCACTGATGGTTACTCATTCAGGACAACTGACGACCTGCACTCGAATCTGGATATTCCAATTATTGCTTCGTGCCAAATTTCCAAGAAGCAATCGACAATTTGAAACCGCGCAAATTGGTGGAAAAAATAAATTTGAATCGCGGTTCGGCAGTTTTTCCCAAGACTGAGATTTAAATGAAAGTATCGGCGAGAATCGGTTCCATCTTGTCTTCGTTATATTATTGACGCGTGCTCTGCGAATAGTTAGCCGCGAACAAGTTTTCGTTGCCCAACATACCTACAGCAGTAGCTCATACAAAGAATATATGCCTACCTAAACCTCGACTAGATACCTAATATTTTTTTCGAGTTTGGGTAAACAGAAATGACGAAATCAAACAGGTTCTTGTATTATCATCAGAAATTAGCAATAATTCGCTATAATTTTCTTACACAGCAGCCTCACTTAACGAGAATTTGGTAAGTTTACGTACTTGTAGCCTTTACGAGGCTGAGGGACTTTGGTTGTAACCTAACATTTTCCCACACAGACAGTAACAAGATTTGAAATGATAGGTACCTAGGTTATATTTAATGTATAAATCTCTGTGAATTTCCCATTCGACCAAGAGTGTCAATATTTTCTCCGTGTGTATTATTCACTGGTTCTCTAATACGGATGTCGTCATCATTAATGGGCGAGTGACGGGGGGGGGGTGATGTACGGGGTTAAAATAATTTCAGGTGATGGCTATTCGAAGTGAAAAACTGACGAAACGAAAGCAAAAATAAACGACGTTGTTTTTGGGTAAACGAAATATGCGTCTCGAAATGAATTTTATTACAATACGTTTGACTTCAGACATAGAAGCCAAAAAGAGGTGAATGACGAGATGAGTTCTGAATAATATTAAAGAGCCGAGTCACCGTCAAAATATAATTTTTAGCTACGGTTTTTATTTCCAAGTTTTTTTCTAGTCGATGAGATAATAAAAAAAGCAGACAAAACAATATGATGGCGAGCTTTTTAAGTAGGTTTGTTTAGAAAATCTACTTATTACGCTTGGTGCGGTATTAGCCCCCAGGGCTGGGGATGAGTACGTTTTTCGTTTCACGATCTCCGAAATACTTTGGCACCAGTAGCTCAAATTCATTTATATATAGATGGTTAGATAGATAGATAGATAGATATAAGTCAGTTTTTCGTTCCCACGGTACAGGTCGCAATTTTTGTGGGATAATCGCGAAATTTGATCCGAACATTTTTACCGAGCCAAAAACCATACTTATTGGTTTGGGTACGGACTGGCTTGACGGTACTTTCGGTACCACTATTTTTGTTTTTATATTGGTCATAAAATGCGAATTTTGAAACCATATGCACAAAATTTAAAACAAATATTTATTATAATAAATTGTAGCACGCTACCAATTTTGGTACGGATCGATCGGACGGTACTTCCGGTAAAGCTTTTTTTCCTATTTTTTTTCTAATTTGCATGAACTTTCTTTTTTATTAAAATTAACCATATGTTCGTGTTTTCTGTTTTTTATTTCATAACTGTATTATATTTCTTTGGTTTTATTTGAAATTATATTACTTATTTACTAAACTTTATTATCTTAATTAATTTTTCATTTAAAAAAATAGTGCTTTTGAATTTCATATTTTCTAATATTTTGTCAGCGGCTAACAAATTTCGTACAATAATAACATACCACTAACACATATAAACGATACAGACAATTAATGTGACCATCAAATTTCATAATTCTTTTTTTCGAAAACCTACTTTTTCTAGCGAGGCTTGCTGCGCAAAAATGTTATTTATTTTCAAATCCATCTAAAACGTTTTCAGGTATGGTCAAGAGTTTTTTTAATGGAACAACAATGTGACTAGAGCACTATTGTAAATTCTCATTTCCTAATCTTAAGGTAAATGCAATGACCGTTCGTTTCTGTATGTGAACAGCACCTACGTATTTCTTGGTGCAATCCCAAATATTGTCGCTGTTTAGCCAGAATGGGACGACACAAAGTGATGTGGTTCAATCTAGGCTGAAAAAAGTTTGCCTTCGCACGAACCACAACATATAAATCTCTACTTAGCTTTAAGGGCCGTTATTTTCTGTTGGACGTAGGTGCTTTTAATTTGAGCGATTATATCAAAGATACAACTCGAGGTATTTGGAAATTTCACACTGTGGTGTGATAAGGTCGTTATGGGAGGTAGTTTCTCGAAGAAAATACTGGGTGAGTTGATTTGGATTCCGCACGATTTGTTTGAAATCCTCAGCTCATCAGTATTGTGCTGCACGCAGACTTCTGGTAGCAGCGTAATTTTCAAAGGTAGCTTCGGGGACATCCTTGCCCGGTATAATTTCGGAAGCATAGACGAAGTAAAGGAGTCAATCTGCGACATTCCATTGAAAAATTTCTGTCGAGAACGAATACAGCTGTAAGAGGAGGCAGTGTCATAAGCGAGGCTCTTGTCCCACCGAAAAAATTTTGGAGAAGGGTCAAAAAGAGGCGAAACGTCGGAATCAAAGAAAAATCAAATCAAATGTTAAGGGTGCTATATGCCGATAAATCATTTTTTCACTAAAACGTACGATACCTAAGTATATTTAAAATATAATTTTTTTAAACCTACGATGACAACACAAAATACAGACGTTCGTACTTAAATTTCAACTTCCAAAAATTGTAGGGGGCTTACGAAAATCGTTTGCCAGAGTGACAAAAAAATCCTAGCTACGCTCGTGGGCAGTGCCACACTAAACTGCGTAGGCTACGGCTGTTGAAGGCTGTAAGTATGAACTGAAGATGCCGCAATAGTTTCAGCAAAGGATTTTCTGCAGTTTGTATAATAGCCCAAAATGCTACGACCGGTTAAAGGCGAAGGCATTTTCATTGTTACAGACGTCACCTTAATTTCCTACGTGCCTAGCTCAATCATTCCAGGTGAAACTTTCAGAAATGTTAATTATCCAATCTAAATCAAAGTTCTACTCGCTGATTTTGTACATCCGGCTGACTTGGGTTTTTAACAGGGCATTCTCATATTACTGTGGGCCTGCGTTGTTGCCGATGGCTTAACTTCACCAGCTATGATTGGCGAGACTAAACTCGCAAAATCTTATAAGGAACTTAAAATTCTAATCAGTTTTTAATAGAAGAATGTAATCAATTAAAATTTGATATTTGATAATGTTTTATGGCTTACGAAATAAAAGATAAGCAATCGCAATTTCTATAGTCGAAGAAACACTTATCAAGGGAGGAATAGTATGTATAGTTGCAATAAGCGGTGATATCGCGGTACCAACCCAATTAAAAGAACCGAAATCATATTTTATCTGAATTAATAAAGAACTTCTGCAGATACCATGACCAGATGTGAGCCTAAAATGTTAAAGTTCATTTTCGTATCACTGTGAATATAATATGCGAACCAAAGTTTCCGACGATTACAGAGAAAGTGCGCCTTAACGTATCGTTTTAAACGAAATTTTGTACCCACACCATAGGTGTACGAGCAGATAACCAAATTCGCATAGATAAGGTACCTTACAAGTACAATCGCAAAGTCGAATCATGTAAAGTACTGCTGGGAGTTGATTCTACGGGGAGAGGCGCAGCTGAGTATGTAAGTACGAGTGTAAAGATACGCTGTGGATAGCTGCCTACGATTTTGATTTTCCTGGTAGCAAACTACATTTGGCTTCTTTCGGCCAGGGATAAGGACCTATCCAAGTCTTAGCTTTGTTTCCCAACTGCGAGGCCAATGAAAACCGGCCATAAATGTTCTCGTGCCGCAACCGGCGAAGATACATTTGATACATACGTGCGTTTCATTTCTTTCGATTTTTCAGTCACTTCATTCGGCATATTAAGTGTTATCATTCGTCACGCCGAACGAGCGTCTCCAAATAAACGGCGACGAGAGAACGCCGCAGAATCACGTAATCCTTCGTAGCCTAGCCTTGGTCTAAAACGCGTGCTGTCGATAATTTTGTCCTTAATGGGTGCATACACGCGTATGTACACCTGTACCTACGAGTCCATACACCATACACATTCGTAAGTAGGCTACAGTACATTTGTATTAAATCTGCAGCCTCCGACACTTGAGATTTCGTAACATTCGAGGAAGGTAATCGAGTGCGGCGAATGAATTTTTGTTTTTCAAATACCTACCGATTGAAGTGTTGTCTGTCCTTGTTACTAGGTATCTCAAACTCTTCCTGTCACCTTGTTACCATGAAAAAAATATACGATTAGAATGATTAACGTTTCATTAATTCGTTAGTGTTTTTTTTTTTTCCAACGTCTATTGTATCGAAGGCGAATATGATAATCGTAACTCTAGCGCAGCAAGCAACGCTAAAAAAGCACGTTTTTCAAAAATCGCTAAGCATCATTTATCTTCTTTTTTTTTTTTAAGAAAAATACCCGAATGCCGCGGTGGCTGTACTCATTAAAGATAGATGGGTACACCTGAAAATATCTGAACAATACCAAAACGCCAAATTTTACATTAATTTGGATTTTTTTAAAAATGATAGATACAATTAATTTCTTCTTTTTTCAGTTATACCAACCTCAGCTCGCTGTAATTTAAACGGCAACTGAGGAATCACTGAATAAATGAAGAGAGGTTTCTAGATTCCAAAAATTAGTTTAGGTTAAAAACGAGTTTTTAAAAAGTACCTACGCTTTTGTAATTATATTAGTTTTGGAGGATGGGTCTACGCCCCCTCTCCACTAATTCCAGTTACAAACCCTAGATGACCAAAATCATATACATATGCGTGTGTTAGGCGGCGAAATATTACACACAAAGCACTTTATATATGTGTACACACACACACACACAAACACACACACACACACGCACGCACGCGTTATAGACATATAGTAATAGGTAGAGCGCCCCAATTTTGTTCTTGTATGTTCTCTTGCCTTATCTCGTGATAAATTCATTTTAGGTGAAATCTGACGATGAAAATTAATTTTTTGTTAAAAAATAGGGGGTACTTGGCTGAAAATTTTTTTCTGACATCATTAGTTTTTGAAATAAATGACGAATTAAAAAACGACAAATTTCTCATTAATTTGCAGTTTTTTTGTAACTTATTTATAAAAAACTAATGACGATAAAAAAATTAAGTTTGTCAGGAAAATTTTTTTCACTTTTAAATACTACAAATCCCTGTTTTTTAGCTTAAATAGAAGTTGTGAAATCGTAAAGTGAAGGGAGAGCAGTTTTTTTGAAAATTAAGATGCGAATGTTGCAAAAAACGCGGATGAATATACAAAAAGTGAAACTGAATTTTATAATATAGATTTGAAAGAAAAAAAAATGCAAAAAATTTGCATCCCTGATGAAGTTTGAACTTGGGTACTTCGTTCAGAAGCATAAGTTATTACCTTGACGTTAAGACATCGTAGTGACTGTTGCATATAGTTTACAAACCTTTGGTTCAAAAAGCAAACTCGATGATAAGTAATAAATAATAAAAACCAAACCCAATTTGAGTTCCCCTAAATGTTAATACCAGTACCACATCACATTTTCTCGCCTTAGTAGTTAATTGCAATAAAAGGGTACCTATATAAGAACAAAATTTCTTTCAATTTTCCTATTTTTTCGTACATTTATTCTAAAACTGCTAAAGATGATAGAAAATTCATATGAATAGTGTGGCGATGGGTGATCGAGACGAACGATTGCGTTTACACACTTGTCAATCACCTAGTGGGCAGAGGACTTATATTCCACAAACTACCATTTTGCGCTCGTGGCTTTACTTCGTCAGTACTGCAAATTTGTATACTGAGTCAGCTCACACACACCTGCATCAGCACACAAGAACACGCATTGCCTTCTGCACTTGTGGTGGTGAGCTGTATTACATACACATACATCCACAAATAGAAATTTATGAAAATTTTCTCCTCTTTCTAATAATATCAATCTCAACTTTCTAGCAACAAAGGTGCAGCAACAACAAATGGAAGATCCGGCACCTGTACCCGTGGTACATGAAGATGCTGACAAGCAGCGTCATAGGGAGGAACAGGCACGCTGTGACGCCAGAGCTCTGGAACTAGCCAGAGAGCTTGGAGATGCTCTGTGTAAGGAGGCCAATGCACAAAAGGTGTTGGCCGCCTCGCAGAAGAAGGTCTGCAACCTCTCAGCCTTGGTCCATGAAGACCTTGGCATCCAGCTGGCGGAGTTTATTCTCCAGTATCTCCCCGACGCCACTAAAGCAACCAAATGTGAATGTTCACCACATCCTGCACCACTTCCGGAAAAGCGCACACCAGCAAGGGGTGAGCGTGGAAATATTGCAATGGTAACAGGTAATAATATTTCAGTATCAAATGAAAATATTACAATTCCTGAAATTAATGAGGGAGAACCAAGCCCAAAAAGGCTTTGATCACACCCCACCTCTTTATCACAAATTAATTCCTAAACATCGGACACGTCGTGTTGTGAGCTACCACAAAACTTGGTAGAAAATAACACGCCCCTGGCAGTAACGATGGAATCGAATACCATCGTAAAACCATCATCCGAAAATTATATTTCGAAATGTTGGGAACATGATCCAAAAGATCAAGTTGATGCTGGGTTTGCAAATCTCAAACCTCCTAAATTTTATTTAGAAAAGTGGGATGGTGACATTTTAGGCTATCCTGGATTTATTAACGGATTTAATAATTACGTTAATAAACGAAATGACATCGCCATCCCACAAAAAATTAACCTACTGCAAGGGGCCCTACCAAAATTTTTGGTAGATAAAATTAACCATTTCTCCCCAGACAACGTTGGCTATATCCAACGACTAAAATTCTTAGATAGTAGGTTTGGGGATGAATCCAAGATTCGAGCTGAAATGTGGCTAAAAATAACTGCATACACAACAACTACTAACGATACAACATCAATCTTAGATATATTAGAGACCCTCACCATAATGGTAGATAGATATTGTTTACTTGCGAAAGTAATCGATGAGGAGCAATTATTTAATATAGTGATTAAAAAATTCCCCCCTCGATCTTATCAAAACACTCTAAAAAGTAGCAAACGCAATGTCAAACATTTGTTCGAAGCAGTTAGATCATTTATAAAAATTAGCGAGTTATCGGAGCCTATTTGTACTTCCGTACCAAAAAAGGTCGATAAACCTAATCCACCCCCACAAAATAGAAATCCCTCTCAACCTAAAGGCAGGAGAAATTTCGCGATTATTTCTGCAGAAAAGAAACAGAACGAAAAAGGACAGAATAAATCCAATCCTCGAAAATGTCCAGCACAAAGTTCGAATCGCACAAACAATAGGGATACTGTAACGAATATGTTCGTCATATTTTAATATAGACGTACATATTTCGTTCACAGAAAAATACGTTTTTCCTACTAAGCAAATTCTTTCCCTAATATGTATTGTCAACTGGCAAAAGTACCGTTACTTCCTGCCAACAACCACTACACGTGTTCTAATGGAATATTCGAGTACCTGAACATTCTGGTACCCGAATATTCTAGAAATAATTAAATACCTAAATCAGCAAATCCCTACTCTACACACAACATCATAGAAAACCATATACCTCGACAGGTATATAAACTCTGTTTTTCATTAAAATAATGGTATTGTATAGTATTGTAATTGTAATCTTGACACTGCGTAACAGTGTAATATATTTTATTGTAAATAAACTGGTCAGTCGTATACTGTACCTGCAATATTCTTCCAGTCTTAGACTGTGAATGAATACTTGTAAATTTAATATTGTGTTTTAAAAGTAAAGTGATAAAATTTATTGTGTGTTTCAATTTAATTAAAGTCTTTCATTTAGTTAAGGTCCACAATAGTTGTGGATAATAAAATTCAATTGGTTAAAATAATTCTCAAATACTATAATATTCCTGTAAATATTATCGTATATCGAAGGAAGTGTAATTGCCCCAAAAGAGGTTAGTTTCCAGTACTGAACCACCTCTTTTGGCCGTTACAGATACTAATAAAAATTTATCTAGCGTATGGCACCACCTGGGTGCAACTACCATCCGGACAGTGGATACCGGCATCAACGGTACACACCCAGGAAAATCCCAAAACACTGTGCTTATTCTGCAAAGGCAAGCATCACACTCACCTTTGCTGCAAGAAAAGCACGTTGGAATCCCAACATGCGCACTACCATCTCTACGATTGTGTACGCGCTGCACACAATTGCACCCCAGTACGCAGTACTGTAAAGCTCTGCTGCCATCAAACTGCCGTTGGTTCTGGTGCAGGAGTTCGGAGCACCACTCCAACCTTTGCCCTGTGATAGACTACCCAATCACGGAGGGCAAAGTCGTGGCGTGGATCAAGATGCTCTGCGACTGCAAACAATATCTACCGCCAAGTAACCTGTTTGATAAACAGCAACAAAAATTACCTGCACCCGATCCTAAATTACCTGTAATATTATAGACGACTGCAGCTTCAAGCGAAGATATCGTTAACCTCGTTGCGCAGCAACGCCGAGAGGATGAGAACCAAAGTTCTGAATCTGGAGTTACAGTGTTAAGTAAGTGTTTATCATTTTTTAGTACTAAAGATACTGACGCTCATTTCTTAACATTTTCATCGTACATTCTCGCTCCAAACGTACAAGAACCAGTAAAAATTAATGGCTTCTTTGATTGTGGAAGCAAACATAGCTATATGTTTTACACATATGCCTATGAACACCTCAGACAAAACTTTTCTGAGTATGCTGAAACAATCAAATTTTGTGGCCTAGCTGGACAAATGTCAAAACAAATTCGCACCCAAATTGTCAAATTTGAATTATTCAAACGCGATGGAACTAAGGTTCAAATGGAAGCCAATACGGTACCACACATCGCAAATAACCTTTCCGAATTTGATTTTGTTGAATTTAAAAATCATTACCCACGATATTCCAATATCGATTTTTCAGGCTTAGATCAAGAATCTACGATACACTTATTAGTTGGTAATAATTATATGTGGTCATTTATAAAGCACATTAAACATTTGTCACCAACCCTAACCCTAATTGAAACTGATTTCGGAAACATGTTAGAAGGATTCTTAGGAAAACCAACCAAATGTGACGCATTCGAACCATCATTCTTTACATCTCCAGAAAGTATCAAAAACTTCTGGAAACTGGATACATTAGGTATCGAAACCAAGAACTTAATTGAGGACAATGCCGAAACTGAAGCATTGCACTTATTTTATAAAAATATAAAATTAGTGAACAACAGATACCAAATCAGGTAGCTATACAAGTATAGCCCCCCACCCCTAGTCAACAATAGACAATTAGCCTTCAAACAATTAGAAAGACAATTGCCAAAATTGCAGAAAAATCCAGAATTTTTCGTAAGATATGATCAGTATTTTATATCCCTAATCGATTTAGAAATGATCGAACCTATCGAGAACGATATACCCGCAGAAGTGGTACATTACCTACCACACAAGGGTGTCTACGATCCAACAAAAAGCACTCCGCTCAGAGTAGTTTTTGATGGATCGGCCAAAACCAAAATATCTAACTTGTCCTTAAATGACTGTATGCATAAAGGAAAAGTACTATTAGCTGATCTAATAGCAATGCTTGTAAGTTTTCGTAAGAACCTTTACGCAATAATCGCTGATATCAAAAAAGCGTTTCATCAAATTGGATTGCACCCAGATGACAGAGATGTCACACGTTTCCTATGGATTAAAAATCCTAACAATCCTATGACCAATAATAATTTAGTAACATTTCGATTCTGCCGTATTCCATTTGGAATCATTACGGCACCATTCTTACTCGCAGCATTGCTATTACATCACTTCCGATTGGTCAACATGGAGTTCCATGACAAGTTCTTAGAACGATTTTACATTTATAATTTAATTGTTTCCGTACCAGGGTACGAAGAAGCAAAAGAATTATACATAAAATCCAATAAATTATTCAACGATATCTCCATGGAACTCGCACAATGGGGCACCAATTGCAAACAACTAAGGAAATATTTCAACCCAGAACACGCATTAAGTAACCCAATCATCAAAGTGCTTGGCTTGTACTGGGATATGGACCACAATGTACTATACATGCCCAAACCAAAACTGTTTACGTCCCCATGGACAAAACGCACATTCCTTAGGGTACTATCATCATTCTATGACCCCTTAGGTTGGTTTGCAACAGCATTTGTTCCATCAAGAACGTTCATGAAAGTACTCTAGTCCAAGGGATTGAAATGGGATCAAAAAATCCCAGACGATCTCGAACCAACAGCCACTGAGATAATTACTGATCTCAGTTACAGCATCAACTACTGTATACCCAGACAATTCTACCTGGGAACTTATGACCCAAATACCTGTCAATTACACGTATTTGTAGACGCTTCATAGGTAGCTTACTCCATGGCAATATATATCAGATTTAGAAACACTAAATCAAATTGCCATGCAGTAAGATTTGTAACAGGAAAATCACGCGTAACACCTATGCGACCGATCACAATTCCTAAACTCGAATTGATTCCAGCACTCATAGGCACACGTGGACTACGTTCCCTACGTAAACAAGTCGGTTTACAGAACGCACCAACATTCTTATGGTCTGATAGCAAATGTGTTCTCACATGGCTGTTAGAAAGAAAAGTCCACCCACAATTTGTAAAAAATAGAGTCGACAAAATAAAAAGCATAAAACCAGTAGAATATCAATATGTACCATCAACGGACAATCCAACTGACATTGGCTCACATGGTTCCTCTATCCACAAACTTTCTGAATCACTCTGGTGGTCTGCCCCAACTTGGCTATCCCAAGATGAGAAATCTTGGCCAGAAACCGATTTGAATATAATCAAAAGCCTACCAGACGAACCAACCAAAATAGATACACCTTTATTTCACACAATGAAAGAAGTATTATCTTCTACTTCCAAACAATCAGCGTCAATAACAATTGACAATGAATCAATTTTTGACAAACGTCATCCTGCCAAACATCTAAGGCAGATGAAATCAGCAAAAAGATTCATCCCACACTTCTTCATTGATCCAAACACAGATCAATGTGAAGTCACACTACCAGAACCTGAGGTTCTGTCTCAAAAATGGATAGCTGACCCACCAAACCAAAGCCAGCCCCTTGATTTGACCATCACCAAATCATGTTACATCCCGAAAGACAAAATACCTTTCAAAAGTTTTATACATATACCATTGAACACTCCGTTCAACATAGATATCACAAAATTCAATACCTTATCTAAACCCATACGTACATTCATACAATGTATAGAAGCCGTACGACAATTTAGTAAACAACAAATAAATAGGAAAATATTAATTTCACCTTATGCATCGTTAGATTTCACCTTTCATTTTGCTCTACTCTGCTTCATCAGAGCTAACCAAAATAAATACTTTGGAAAACTACACAAAGTACTAGAAAAACGAAATCACCCTCTGTACATCTTGTACTAAAAATTCCACATCCTGATTGATCCATCTGGGATATTACGTACAGTAAACTATCTACCCGATATCGAGTACGCAAGAGATATGCTATCACCAATACTGATGCATCCTAAATCTCACTTAACAAAATTAATTCTGATGCATACACATCTGAAAAACGTACACTCTAGTACGAAATTTACTATAGCCGACTTTAGAAGACACTACTTTGTACCAAAGTCACTAAAAGTGTTACCTCAAATTCTAAAGAAGTCGTGCACATTATGCAAAAAAGCTGAAACCAGACCGTTTCTTTTTCAGCACTAGCCCTACTTTTGTCTGGTACCTTTTGTAAATCCATTCACCTACACAGGTGTGGACATCTTTGGCCCATTTATGGTATTTGACAAATACCTGCCAAAATCAAAAGCACAGCTGGCAACACCAACCACGCCACTAATCAAAAACTGGGTGTTGATATTTACATGCCTTTCCACCCAAGCGGTGTACCTACTCTCAGTATCAAACTTGACAACTGAGGACATCTGGACAGTGTTCTTAACATTTTTTGCTGACAAAGGCACAATCAAACCTAGCTTAGATGAAAGAGGTATTAGATGGCACTTCATCCCAGCCTTAGCATCATGGTATGGTGGAGTTTATGAACGACTGATCGGCATTATAAAACAGGTGTTTTATAAAGTCCACGGTCACCACTCAATCTACAAACATACCTTTCAAGCAAGCTGGAAAGACATACAAACAATGGTCAACAGAAGACCACTATGCCCATCTCCAAATGAGCTAGATCAGTTGACATTAACACCCGCACATTTCATGCGGGCCAACTTAGGCCACCTAAGCAATCCGATTAATGAATCAAATAAAGATCCAACTCCTACAGCAAAACAGCTTATGGACATTTGGAAACTCGACCAAGATTACCTAACAAACCTTTGGTTAACTTGGATGAGACAATATCTCTTATACCTAAGAGATAGACCACCAACTGCGCTCTCCAACCTAGGGCGCACAGTACCATTTGTACTAAAAGTAAATGACATTGTACACATTTTGGACTACACATCCAAACTGGGCGTTTACAAACTTGCAAAAATCATTGATTTAGAGAAATCTCGTGATGGACAAGTCCATCACGCAAAAATAGAATTCTCGAGCAAGCAAACATCTACAAGACCTCTTAAGTTCTTGGCTCCATTGGAGTTAGACGACAGAAATGTCAAAAAACTCGATATGTAGTATCGTACCTCCGATAGATCCCCCTGATTATGACAAAAATAGACTGGTCTGACAAGCCAAATTACTGACTTTAGGGTACGCCATAATTGGACATTATACTCCTAAAAAAAGGTATAACTACAATTTTTTGGCACCCACTATTACTGTCATGTGCTTTATAAAAGGCTATGGGTAATAGGTGGCAGAGTGCACTACTTAACTTAGCAACATTGATGTTTCCACAACTTGCTAATTCCCAAATATTCCCTTACAGAATCTGTGATCTACAGCCAATAACTCGTTCCATCCTCTCAACTGCAGCGTCCGGTGGTTGGAACAAACTTTCGTTGAAAGTTTCATTCGTGTCACACTTCGTTACGCTGTAACGCCAGAAGAAAAAATAAAAACTTGTTTCTATTTTTATTTTTAAGCTTCTGTAAATATCTATTTTATCATGTTTTTATGGTTACTTACTTGTTGTTTTTAAATAATAAAATAACATTTCATATAACATGTATGTCTAATCTTTATTTTAGATTTCAGGGGAATCTTCGGAGGTGGCCACCGATGGCCACTCAGGAACACCGCCCCCAGTGTCATGGCTACGCCCACGAGTCCTGTGCGCACTAGCGATGTGCAGAGGACTCGACATGACTGGAGACACTGGGCTGAGGCGACGCTAACAGTTGTTCTACAACCAGGCGCGAGCTAAGGTGTGTGACAACAAACTTATTTTATTCGTCCTTGTGACGTAAAACCAATATTAGTAAACTCCTCCACTACACTCACTACACAGTACACACAAACCTTACCTGTGTGGTCGTTTGATCACATAGTATATGTTATGTTTTCGGAATGTTCAAAACCAATTTTTCACGAACGAGTATCTACCTATCTACTGTAGTTAGGTATACTGCAGTATATGTGAGCCAGAGAGGTGTGACTAGAATAAATGAACAGGGTAAATGACAAAACTGATGGTATAATTACGACTGGGAGTATAGTTTCAAGCAAACTTATAAATACACTCCTTCTTCAATTTCGTTATAAATTTCAACGTCAGGGTTATATTATTTTCCTTACATTTCAGAATGAATGTAGGTATGAAGTTGAAAAATATAATCCCACGTTGAATTTTACGACGAAATTGAACACGAAAAAAGGTACGATAGGTACGTATTTGCTCGAAATTTCTTAAAAACATTAATTTTTATTTTATTCATTATTAAATCCGCATTCGTAAAAATTTCATTAATTCTTGTCCCACATTTTTCGCACATGTAATGAAGTAGATACGTTCCAAACAGGAATGTACCGAAAGCTATTTTTAGAGACGGAGAAAATCGAAAATTGCCGACTAAAATTTTTGAAATTTCCAACAGCTAAGAAAAAAAAAAAAGTCATCAGTTGGCCTAATTTTCCAACTAGTAAGTAGGTATATCAGTACACAATTGCCAATTTTTGCTACTCGAGAATTTCCAACTGCAGCAAAATAATTTTCAAGTTTCGTGAAAAAGGTTATCACATTCCACTTGGTTATGGGTAAGTATCGTAGGCCTGTCCTACCCATGTATGCGGTTCACCGAATTCTGAAAACAACGCACATGCTTGAATTATTGTCGCAAGCAGGCGGGTACTTGGCTTGCGGTAGCTACGATATCACTGGTTAAAACTCAGCTATGGTATTAACTCTGGTCTGGGCTTACATCGATAATAGACCATTTGGTCCATGCTGGGAGAATCGTTCCATTTTTTGGCATCCGGCAGCGTGTGCCCAATATACTGTATGATGCATGCATACGTATCCTTACCTGCGTATAGACCAAGTACCTCGGATTATTTGGTACTGGATACCCAGCGGTGCCATCTCACCAACCTTTTAATCAAACGTGCTACGATTACGAAACCCGTAAATGGGCGTAGGTTCGCGCATTCGCAGTACGTCTTTCTTAGTCCAGTGAATCTGAAGCTATCCTCGACCTTGCGCTGTGAATCCGGCCAAATGAAGCCAAATTCGTGCTCATTTACGGGTTTTGGCGGCAGACTTTCGTGTTTACCCGGCAGTCCGGTGTACCGTGGCTACCTTAGGACCAAATGTGTCCGAGGCGCAAAACTTTGGATAGGGTATACCCATAATAGGACATATAGGTACAGACACGTACCGCAGGTTCGTAAATTGCCACGCTGGAAATAAGAAAAGCCCCATCTCGCCGTTCACGGATTGAGAATAAGAAGAATTACGAAAATAACATCTCATCGAGCAATTAGCGATAAGAAGCTGCGGTGAAAGGTAAAAGGCGCACGCACCGTCGCCGTTCACGTTTTTTACCAAATCTGCCGATTTGTTAACTGATAAAAACCTTCCCCCATTCGAAACGCCACTGCCTTTAAGTATAGTGGGACGTTTAAAACTTTGCAAATAACCGCATTTTTCTCCGTCACTTACGATTTTTACTCGGCATTTATGAAATTGCCTGAGGTGCATTTCTCAGGTATTTTTATTTTTTGCAAGATTTTTTCAATTATTAGTTATTACCTTTAGATTCTCCCAAAAGGGTTTTCAGTCAAAAAGAGTGACGTACTAAAACGAGTACATTTGCGCAGGAATAGGTATTTTTATTTTTGCCAACTGTTCCGTCACATTTCTGTAGACTTAATTTGTCATCTATAGAGACGTGTCGAAACAAAATACAGACGACTATTATTCCTATTCCTTGGAATAATAGCCGCCTATGTTCTGCCTCTTCTCACAGACAAACTCCACCAAATATGCTGACTCAGTCGAGTCATCATATTTGGCGGATGTTCATACTGTCACGCCGCCCGATGGAAGGTTGGCCATTTTTTAAATAAATAAAAGTACAGGCGAATTCATTTCTGTGACTACTCTCGAGAAGAAACGTTTGGCGTCCACACTAGTGGCTTGTGGACTAGGCCAGGTTTCAATTCGGTATCAGAAATAGATTAAAAAGTGGTAAAACCTAATGCGATTTTCATAATGATTACGTGCGATGTAAATTGAATTTAAATAATAAAAAGAGATATAAATAGAATCGCTATTTTGTTGGGTTTTCCAACCATTTGAAAAAAATCGGTACACCTACGATCCTAGTTATTTTTGTAAATTTCATGATTTTCCGTATTTTCATATTCGTCCAACTTTTTCCATTACAACGTTCATCTCAAAATAGGTTCATTTGATGTGTGAAACCTTTTTTCTCGACATTTTTTGACAGCAGGCCTGGTGTATTTAGACGTAATTTCCAGCAGAGTCCTCTAAATTGAATGTGCCAAAATTTCGTGGATGGATGATGGTACCAGCCATTTAGCCAATTTCAGCGTATATCTACGAAAAAAAAAGATGTACCTACGTACCAACAGTGACGCATTGGCATTACAAAATTTAACGAGTTAGGGTACCGTAAGCTGATAATCGTTTAATTCACAAAATTGAATTATCTCAGGTAAGTAGTTACTTTTCATTCTTTGATAGCTAGATAGCGAAATAAATAACTGACAAATAGTCAATCCACGTTTTACGGTTGCGTCTACATTTGCAGAATCAAAGCCAACTCCATCTTACCAAGCCGCGAAGTAGAGCTGAAACAGTGAAGCTGGCAACTGAGAAGAGTCGCACAGATTTTTACTATTATTCAATCGTAACTAACGAAAAAATGTCGAAAATTATGGAAAATTTGCGATAAATTTTTGGATCATAAGCAATATGAAAATCAACCTAAAATACTTGCGATTTTTCAAAAATATGTATCGAGGAACCTATTTTTATGACGTCGCAATTTTCATTTCATAGTTTGATAAGTAGGTATGAGAGTTGGCATTGGCATAATCATAGCCTATTCCAGACAAAAAAAAATTAAGTATTAGGAATAATTAATTTGAAAAAGTTAAAACATGTTAGTAGTTGGAGGTAATTAGGTAAGCTTTTTCTTTTTGAGAAAAAAAAAATGGAACCGACTTCAACAAAAACAACAAAAAAAAAAAAATCGGTAAAAGAAGAAAAATAATTCTTTTACAATTTCTCCAGCAAGATGTAGGTCTAATGACTGGAATTATTGGAGTTGGCTTTTTTTTCTTTACCACTTGAGCTCTATACGTCAGTCCCATCAAATTTGGTGAAAAAACTTTTTAATTAGCGCCGGCTGCAATAATTCCAATTTCCAGATCTACAACTTGCTGGAGAAGTTTTAAAAGAATTATTTTTCTCCTTTTAGCGTATTTTTTTTTCCAAGTCGGTTCTATTTGAAAAAAATTATTAACTTACCATTATGCTTTTTCGTTTTGTTTTAATTCGAGTAAATTTTATTGTAAAATAATTATTTTTTTTTCAGAGCATTTTTATTCATTTTCTTTTTCTAGATATTGGTTAGATATTTTTTGAAAAAATTTGTTTCAATAATTTTTGGTTTCCAGCGTTAGCGGCAATATTATTTTAAAACTGACATTTTTTTATTTAAAGATAAGTCCAAAACTACCTGATCGATTCTAAAAAAAAATTTAATGGGACTATTATGGGATCATCCTCTATCATTTAAAGAAAGGTTCATCAAAATCGATGCCCACGTTGAGAAGTTATGCTGGTAAAAACATTGAAAAAACAAAAAACATATAGGTACGAATCGAATTGATAAACTCCTCCTTTTTTTGAAGTCGGTTTAAAAAAATTACTTACGTACAAAACGTTAAAAAAAAAAAAAGAAGAAAAAATAGTTAAGTAAATGATACATTATATTCAGATCGCAACTCCAGCTCCGGTCTTGTTTCGAAGTTCAATTAACGGTGTACGTGACTAGGAGTAGATTTTATGTTTCTTCCTCTTCTCAGCCTTCCATAATTTTTTTTTCTTCTTACATGTCCGGGGGTCGTCAATCTTGAAAGATACGAATTAGTACCAATACGAATGTAATCGTAGATACCAGTGGTGGGGCATTGTGAAAGTCTTTCAAACTACCACGAAGATCTACCAAACCGCCTTCATCTCTTTTACCTATCTATAGTATGTGTATATATATATATATATATATATATATACACACGCTTTGTAACCAAGCCGCACCATTTACTAATTTTGGGTATTTTTTTTTTTTTCGCACTGCCGCTGTTCGGTTAACCTGAATTGGAAACAAATTACTAACTTTTATTATGATTCGAGGTCGAGAGATGGTACACATAAATACCTATGTATAGCGGGGGGGAAGGGGTTGCAAATACTATTCGTTATCTTATAGGGTATGGAAGGTGAATTGTGACTGCAGACGATAGACGAAATCATCATATTTGGGCTTTGCTTCGACGAACTAAAACAATAAGTTTATCGCCTGCTACGAAATTGTCTGTAGGAGAAGAAGACAAGATACAAATTGTGGTGTAACCATATTTGATTTCTAATATTTTCAACGCGGCTTTGTGGTCCACGTCTTCAGCCCCTCACTCGACCCAAATCCAAATTACATTACCACCATTTCGTTTGTGCTTTAGTTGGCGCCAGTCTGTTTTGAAAGTTGTGTCGTTTGTGCTTTATTCTTCGATGAGTTTTTACCAAAATGAAAGAGGATCAGTGAAAAGGTACGAGCCAGAGACATGTGTCACGCTAGCACTCGTAGAAAAATTTCACTATCCACTCAATCAGACCATTCGTTTTCGCTTCGTTTATAATCTCAGCATTTGTGCTCAAACCTCGAGTACCACAAGGAACTTGAAATTTATAGATAAGGGATTTTCAAAATTTTACAATTTTGTTGAAAGCGATGCCAATTTTTTTTTGCTTCATTTGTGCTTGCTTGTGCGCATATTTTCAACAGATTTGCTGCATTGTTACGAAATATTTCTAATCACTAACATTTATATTCGTATATCGTCACACCAATAAACTGTCATCCACCCTATAGAATATTTGATAATAAAAGTAGTAAACAGAATATAGACGCCACTCTGGAATGTTATGGCACCAGCCAATATAGCTCTCTCACCCACACAATCATGTCTGTACTTGCCATATATACCTGTAACCTTCAGTATCCCACAAATTGCTGACACATTATTTCATCAAATAAAATGTGCCTAGTATTTTCTAGAATCTTCTCAAATCTTCTAGAAGAACTATTCAGACCAACCCGCATAATTAGAGGGAAGATAATCAGTCATCTCATTGGTCAATTATGACATCATCCTACTCTGACCATTTCACACCACTACTTTGTTACCTAATGTATTCAACTACTGGCGATTTCGTCGATGATCTAATTATTGTAAATGTAATGTGAAATCACTTCGTGATAAAATAACCTTCAAACAGTCATCTCCTTCAATATGTATCTTTGGTTATTATTTTGGTTACACAGTCTCTTGTAACCAATAACTGTTAAGGGGCTCAACAGGCGAGTCCGCAATTGTTGGTATAATCTGTACTTTGTTTCATTACAATTGTTATCGAACTTATTAAATGTTGATTGGAACTTAGTCTAATTGTTTTGAGTTAATCAATCAATCACAGACAAAGCTGCCATCACATACACTCTGTGGGGAATGTATAGTTATTTTGTTTTGACCACATTAATTGCCGAGACTGTGGGCAGAAATTGCACCAACAAATGGTACCAATAGAGTAGTGAAATTTTACGGAGGTCGGGGGGGCTACGTGTTTCTGGCTACTCACCTACCAAGTTTTCTGTTTTTCATAAAACTCACTTGAAAGATGGAGACTGTGTTTGTAATACGGTGCTTGTGAAAAATAAAGCATAAATATTATTAATACCGTTTCAGCTAGACATCCATTTTAAATTTTTACAAGCTCGCACATAATTGGAACATTTTTTGTTAATTTCTTTTCTAAAAATTTGAACGCACTTATGGTGCGGTTGGTGAGTTTGTTTGAGCACAAATATGAGTCGCAAGACATCGCTACTCAAGCCTTATAGGATCACCATTCGAAGTCTGTGTCAGGGCAGGAGGAATTCTTTGGTGCAGACAATCAGACAGGTAGAAAGGTACTCGATTTTATCTTCGTTGTGCCGACTGATCCGTCTCTCCAGGGTAGCTGCGTTCTTGAAATTCTCGACATTATGTTGACATTATGTTGCAACGCTACGAACACTCTGCATGATTCTGAGCACATTGAGGGGCCCCTGGGCAAATCTCCTAAATGGACCTCTTCGTAAGAAAGAAAAAAAAAAGTATTACGCTGAAATCTACTGAAATCTCTACCAATGTATATTTACCCACAAACTGACGTATTAGATTTATAAAATTTTTTCGAAACCCAGAAGGGCTCCCTGAAGTCACGGGCCCCTGGGCAATTGTCCATTTTGTTCATAGGGTTCAACAGTTTTCTACTAAACGTTTCTGCCAATATGAAGACTGAGTTCACTACGTGGTCTCTTCAGCCACTCTTTAAGACTGCGTATTATGTAGTGCGCAGGTGGACATCCGACGCTTCACAATTACAGATGTCATCCTTGGGCTGGGGCGGGGCCCATCTTAATCTTGGGCGTTTTGGTCCAATGGTGGTGAAATTACCTTCTCGACGCGAACTGAAAGACTGGAGGAGGAGTGTGAAATTCTCTTTCTTACCCAGTGGAAGAGGAATTCAGCGAAATCAGTTCGATGCGTTTCATACTCAAACTACTTTGAGATATTCGACGTACTCGACGTAGGTACACAAAAAGAGACCTTCACAATTTCAAATATTATTGCCAAACATTCCAACAAAATAATAATGGAATGAATTTGAATGGCACGAACAAAGATCCGAACGGACGTTCATTCGTCGATTTATGTCTTCCACAACAAATTCACCCATCTGTGTACATTCGCATTTGATGGATACGTACCTAAATGAAATTTATCCCATGTTTTCAGTAGATAGGTTAAGAAGGTAGGAAGGTACAGCTACTTATTGATCTCCGTGAACCCGTGTTGAAAGTAAAAAAAAAACATTAAAAACGGAACTGTACAAAAATTATTAGGTAGCTAATAATATTTTGGCGCTTAAATTCAGATTTGTGTGCCAGCAGATAGGTACCTACTATCGTGGGCATAGCCTACGATCCTCCACGCGCCGGGCGGGCGTTTGGAGTACTCCTGTACTGAAGCAATGTAGGTACAGGAGGACTGGGCTGAGGTGGTCCCCGAATGTCGTTGTTGGACATCAGGTGCGAGAAGGTGTGTGACGAACTACTTTTATAGTCCTCGGACGTTAAATACACATTTATATATTAAGTGTCAAACCATAGTGGTATACTACCACTATATGGTAGCAGAGACAATGGGGTTCCTCGGCGAATCGGATCTTTTTAATAAAATCCGATTTAAATAAAAACCTCAGAAATTAAAACTCGAAAAAATTTTAATCTCTCTCAAAAAAAAAAAAAAAAAAAAGGTAAACGAACTAGAAATAATTCGTTTTTAGCTGCTACTAAAATTGCTTCCACTCATCAAACGAAGTTTAATTTATTTATTTTATTCAACTTCACGGCACAAAAAAGAATCGAAACTTATTATAATTTCGATTCCCTAATAGAAAAAATAATTCGGAAATAAATATAATTTTTTTCCGGACTGACAATAGAAATTTGAAAACAATATTCTCGAATTTACACACGTCAATATAACATTTCAAGGTCATCTGAAATCTTGAAAATGAAATAAAAAGTACGTGAGAAATAAATTCCCAAGCACACCAATTATTTCCATTGATACAAAAATATTTTAAATAATACAAATGCATCAAGGAACTCTAAACAAACATTCATTCATAGTTACATGAATGAACGTAATTAATTGATACCTACTAACGAAAATTGTAGGCATCTGAAAACACTAAGTTTATTTCCCACTACGTGAAATAAATAAAAGACGATTGAAAAAGCAATCTCGCTAGTTAAAAATAGTTGGAGAAAAAATTGTGAAATCAATCAATTGCAGAAATTAATACATTAATTATACCTGCACATACATCAACAGCTCATATTACGCATCCCTAATCCGTAATTAAGAGTGAAATAATAGTCCGCTAATAGTAATGCGTATATTACCTGTAAACTACAATTAAGTTTACATGTAAATGTATACGTAATATACAGGCGATTTCATAGGCTAAGTTACGTATATACAATACGTAATTAAGAGCAGTGAATTACCCACCACAATATATGGTAATAAACAATGTGTAAACTAACAGTAAATTTACCTATAAATTTACATGTAAATCTACACGCACACAGTAGGTAAACTTATACCTACCAACAAAAATATATATATGAAAATATATACGTAGGTTCCCACGTAATGGCGACTGAAAAAATTATATATATAATTTTTTCTAGTTGCCCCCAGCAAAAAAGAAAGTTGAGGATTAACAATATCCTCAACATACCTACATATAGGCGGCAAATACAAAGTACGGCAAATAAAAGATCGGCCAAAAATATAAAATGAATGATCAATTTGCCTTACACCCAAAATCCAAGGACAAGCATGACAAATACCTAAAAAAGGTCTTTACTAAGAATGCCGTCCTAAATAAATATAATAGAACATCAACCTTCTAGATAAAAATATATCTAGTGACAATGAAACAAAAGATAGAAACATCTTTTGTCTCGCCTACAACTTCATGAAAAAGGTCTTCATAATAAATATTTGAAGGCAATAAAAAACGTTGCTATCAAAGCAGCAATGATGCCAGCACAGCAGGACAAAAGAACGTCAGTTAGGATGCTAACTCTTTTGTCTTCATCACGAACGTATTTCCAATAAAAAACGTTCAAAGGAATCAAAGAGTTTGTAATAAACTTACTACTACAAACACACCTGCAACCCCAGAGTTCCAGCAATGCAATCAGCACTATTGGATCACGTGATTGCAGATAAAATAGATTGCAAAATCCAATACGCACAAAGATAGTCAACTGATTCTTTACTCACTTTTTAACAGTCTTTGAAGAATGTTTCCAGTTGACCATAATTACATATTTTTGTGCGTTATATTTGTGATCCTTTTTTCCGGTGCTTTAATTATTGTTGTGCGATTTTATGCTATTCGTTTAGCGAAAAATTACATTCGTGATTTCCAAGCCCGTCTGGCCAGGAAATATTGTGTTTGTGAACCACTGGCAAATCGTGAACCACGTCCATTTTTCTGTTTCTCAAATTATTTAAAAAAATTAAAATCGCGAAAAAACATAGGACTGTTTGCGAAACCAACATCGTCCAGCTCACTAGAATATCAAAAAGGCATTTTCTTATCATCTTTGTTTTATAAGGAAAAGTGTAAATCCAGTAATTGGTAAGTACATGTCCATCTTACCAATCATTCGAAGTGTAGATCTGGAGATTATGTCGAATCTCCAAATCACTTTGTCGCGCGTATAATACTTCAAAGTGTAAACGTGAATTTCCCGCAAGCCAAATTTCGTCTATTAATAATTAAATTTCGATTTTTGACAAAAAACCAAAATTAAGAAAAATACAAAAGACGGGATTTAGGCGCATTCTCGGGAAAATACTACGTAAGCAATATCGGAAGCCATGTTGAAACGCTCCGTAATTATTCTCGAACCAGTGCGTTAAGGTTCGAGACAAAAATACGTAATTAAATAAAATTCCTTGAATTTAGCCTAATCAATTGAAGTCCTCGAAATCCCCAAAAAATTTAGAGAACAAAAAATCATCAAAAATTCATCGAAGTACGCAAAAAATTTCTAGAACCAAAAATGAAAAAAATTAATTTCGTGAATCACACAGGGGTGAACGAATAAATAAAATGCCATCAAAATTAATTTCGTATGTCCCACAGGGGTGAATGAAAAAATAACTTCCCAAAATAAAATCGCGTATTTAAAAAATTGGTAGTAAATTTTTAAATTGAACAAAAATGCGATCCAATTTGGGAAATTGCCATTGCACCACAGGTTCACGGCAAAATTTTTTTTAGGTCTAAAAAACTTAGAAAAATCACGAATCGCAAACCTAAAAACGGGAATTTTAACCTAATAAGGACCTAAATTCAGAACAATTTGTAAACGAAATTATGAGACAGGCTATTAAATACAAACTAGAGACCTATGGATGGGACTTTTGTTCTTATAGGGACTGAAAACCAGTAGTTCGTACCAAAAAATTAATTATAGGTTCCAAAATACAAATTGAGGACCTATGAACGGGAAGTCTGATCTAGTAAGGACCAGACAAAAACCAATTTCGTATTACCAAATTTTTTTTGGGAATTTATTAAACGAATTATTAACCTAGGAACGGGGAAATTTAGTTCACTGACAACTAAAATTCATATAATAATTTGCGAAATATCCCCAAATAATAAATAAAATATGAAATTATAATAAATTATACAAAAAACGAATTATTCGGAATACCTAGGACCGGAAAAATTAGTCAATTCAAGGATTAATTTTTAATAATAATTCGTGTAAAACCCTTCTAAAACGACGTGAAAATCTCAAAAACATAAAAATAAAAATTTTTTTTGAGATCCATTAAATTACGTATGGAAATTAGACGCGCAAAGTGAAATATTTTCCAATCAAAACTGAATTTTTTGGAAAATTAGTCGCGACTCAGAAAACTATGAGAAACGATCATTGCGCCCATGGGTTATCGCAGAATTTTTTTTTTAGGTAAAATAAACTTAGAAAAAATAATTTTGCGACCACTCATTTCCTTCAAAAAATACGATTAACTTTTCGCAAAAATAAAATTACAAACGAAAATTATTTATATAGGGTAAAGTTGCCCATATCGGACCACTTTTTAGTTTTTTGGCTCTCAGAAAAGTAATTTTGGGTCTGTCTTGGTGATTTTTTTTTTAAAATGAAGCTTGGTCTATTGCGCAGCTAATGGTGCAACAATGGAATGCCAAATATTGAAAACAAAATAGTTATTTGAGTTCTTGTAAGTCTCTCCAAGTGGTCCAGTTTAGGGACCCAGTTCCCTAAATTGTACCACCCTGTTTCCTAAATCGGACCATATTTCCTAAATCGAACCATACCAAAATAATACATTTAATAAGTCATAAAAATATCATAAATGTATTGCTTATTAATTTTTACAAATAGTAATTTTTAACATGTATATTGATAAATAAAAACATTGATCGTAGATATGTCGTGGGTTTTGGAGGAATGCTCTGGATTTGATCAAATTGAATTATGGCCCTATCCCGAATCTGTGGATAGCCATATACCAGACCTTCATGCTTTCTTGTTGTTACAGGACGTAGGAAGCTGCCAAAAATTTTCCCATTCTTGATTTTATATATACGAACAATGAAGTTTTTTGTTCCACGGCCAGTATCAAGAGGCCACTTAACAATCACAAAGTCACCAATACTGAATTCTGTAATTTCCCTCATCTACAAATCAAAAATGAAAAAATTTTATTAAAGCACAGATAGGTAAGAAGGTACTAGCAATCCTATTCTAGAATAAGAGAAATTAACATACTGCAACAGGGAGAACTCTAGCTTTAGAACTATTAGACTGCTTTTTCTTCAAATTATTATTTGGCCGTTTTTTTCTCGTAATATTAGCTACAGCTTCATTTTCCTGAAAATAGTTGTTAGATTATGATATTAGATCTATAGACATAATCAACAGAAAAATAGAGATGGCATAGGAAAAAATTACCTTGACATTGTTAAATTTAAGAATTCTGTTAGCTTTTCTCTCCTCTGCTTTTTTCAATTTTTCAGCCTTTTCATTAGATTTTTTTTCAAGAACTGCTTTATAAGGTGATGAGGTCAACACTTCACTAGATTTTGCGGATTTACTCATTCGTGTAGTGTCTTTTTCACATGGTATTGGTAGCGGAGAAATTTTTTTGAGTGGTACCTATAACAAACAAAATAATTAATTCTTCATTTAGTGAATTTCTTTCATTACGTACTTTCTCAGTTTCATAATTTTATTTCAAGATCTTAGGTACCTATAAATTAATGGGTAGGTAAGTAGAAACATATAAGTACCTCCAAGAAATTTTCACTCGATGTAGTAGGTGTTTGATCAAGAGACACTGCATCATTGCAAGTACCCATGGTATTTTGAAACAGACCCGGAGGAAGTAGATTGTCAGTATTGATAATATCTGACCATTCAAGATCAGGTTGTGCTGAATTAGGGGTATTGCTCAAATTTTTCCCAGGCAGAAAATCCTCTTCTTTAAAAATATGGCGATTGGTTGGCCATATACCTGCCCCTTCGAATCCTTGGCTGGCATGTACCATTGTGGCAACTTTTTTATACGCATTATTAAAAATTTCTGCGATATCAAACACAGTCACTTTGTCTGCATGGTTTCGGATCCATATCCCAAGCTCTTGATCATAAAACCTATAAAAAAATTAGATTTTTATTTTAAATTGAATTATCTACTTTTAGAGAAACCAAGGAATAAAATTTGAACTTAGACTAAATAGGTAGGTACGCACTTTTGGAGTGGTCCAAAAACTCCAACATCCAATGGTTGCAGTCTGTGGGTTGTATGTGCTGGAAGCTGCAACATCACTATACCATTTTCGCGCGCAAGACAGATTGCTTTCAAGTTGAGGGAATGTGTTGTGTGCCCGTCAAGTAGAAGCAACACCTTTCTAGTGAGAGTTGGTCGAACAACATCAATAAAATGCAGCAACCATTTGACAAAAAGTTCACTACTTATGTAGCCTGTTTCTGAGGTAGTCACTACACTTCCTATTGGTCTGTTTTGGCCTAAAGCTGGGTGAGTTTTAGCCCTTTTATAAATAATCATGGGTGGAACAAAGGAACCAATAGCATTTGTGCAACACACAAATGTTGTATTAACACCTCGTTCCCCACTTGTGACAGTTCCAACACGCCGCTTGCCAGTACTACTGATAACTTTCGGTGATTTTTTTGGCACATTACAAAAGCCACTTTCATCCATATTGAAAATAGTTGTGTCATCAAAATTATACTTCTCTATCAAAGACTCGAGAAGATCAAAAAACTCATTGACATTTTTACGGTTAAAACCCTTCAAACGAGCAATTGATGTTCCTTCTGGTGCTCTTAGGGACAGTTCAGGGTGTCTTTCACGAAATTTATAAAACCACTTCTTACCAGCTTCCTTTTTTTCTTTATTAAACGGATGTGGTATTTTATTTTTTTCTGCTACATCGTATGCTAATTTGCATACCTGGTTAATGGTTAATCCAAAGAAGTGATCATCTAACCAGCGTAAATGGGCACTCAATTCCATTTCAATACGTGCAGCAAATACTGGAAGCCTGCCATTGATTTTATCATATGTGGCGCCTCGTTTGACTTCTCCTTGTTGGTGTCTCTTTAAAGTAGCTTTTGGGATTTGATATTTGCGACTCGCCTCATTCAAACCAATTTTCTTCATAGATAACTCATGAATTGCCTTTAATATATCTCCTTTTTCGTACGTTTTGCGGTATTTAACTTTCAACATCATTAAGCCAACAATAAACTTTCAAAATTCCATCAAATTTGCACTTAAACCAAGATCACGATACACAAATTTCATTAATAAAGCGGTCCGATTTAGGAAACAAACAATAGGTCCGATTTGGGAAACTAGGATAATATCAAGATTTTGCCCAAGACTACCTTTCAGTATACTTATGTCTGTCAATGGAGTATGATAAAATATGGTCGAGTTTATGCTCTAAAAAAATCAATTGAATGATTTTCCTTTTCTGAATTATTTTGAGCTACAGCCCCTAACAAATACGAAGAAAAAATCACATCAAGATATTGTTTTTTTTCTAAATTGCCATAAAATATTCAAAAATGAATCAATCTGTCTGAATTTTTGAATGTAGTCGTGTCAACACTGGTACATTCATGTTATAAAACCAAAAAAAGTCAGAGAGCGCTAGTAGATCTGCTATTGAAAGTGGTCCGGTTTAGGAAGTGGTCCAATATAGGCAACTTTACCCTAGGTCAGGCTGGATTTCATAAACAAAATTTTCAAAGGTGTCCGATCCTTTGAAAGCTTAGGTGCGTCTCAAAAATTTGAGAACCCACCATTGCGTCCTTGGGTCATGCCCAAATTTTCATTTTTCTAAAAAACTTAGAAAATATTCAAAAAAAATATATAATAATATTTTTTTCTCCATCGTTTTGACACGATTAAATCTAAATTCAAAATAAATTTAAAATTACTTTGAATTTTACAGATTATGTCGACACCAGGAGGAAACTCTCCGATCCCACCGGACCTAACGCTTTATGGTCCGTCAACCAGTAGGCAACGGACTCCACAAACTTCCGATGGAGACAGAAGCTCCAGAAGAAAATTCTGCCTCCTCCACAGCAAAGTCCCCGATTCACATGGCAGAGGCCGCTAAAAAATTGGCCCAAGAAACCGGGGCCACACACGAAACTCTCGAAAGAGAGATGATCGAGAAGGCCAAAACATCAGGCCGAGCTGTGGAGGATAGGAGAAAAACTGGCTCAATTTTCAGCAATGAGGGCACTGTTGATAAATATGACACCCTCATTGAGGTACCTAGATACCATCTCATCAGCCGGAATCTATATTCAAGAACTCAACCTCCTGATGATGTCACCAAGCGTCACCCTCATCAATGCCCGAAAGCAGATTCTGGTCATCAATGGAATTATGGACGAGCTGCGGACACCACCTCCGGGAATTCAGTCCCAGAGGCTACTACTGGCCTGCAAATACAGCCAGAAACTATTAGGCCACCTAGGCCTGATAGAAGCCACGTTCCCATTGGCATCCACCTCGAAGCAGATGGACACCACCTCAACAGCGCCACATCGCGTTCGAACACCATCCCCCGAATCAACCACCAGTCAGCAGGAGCAATATCAGCCACCTGCTGAACAAAATTGTGAGCAGGAGATGTAAGAGGAGGAACGGCGATGTGAGGAGCAATGGAAGGCGGAACTAATCGAGGCTGACCGGGGGCACCAAACGGCGTTGCACGAGATGGCGCAGAAAGCTGCGGAGGACCACCTGCGCAAAGAGAAATACAAAAAGGACCTTGAAGCCATAAAAGCTACGAGGAACGAAATTGTAAAGTCTGTGCAGTAGGATTACGGAATTACCTACGAGGAATTCCGTGATCAATACGTCATCCCAGCCATCCGTAGAGGTAATAATACACCTACGTACAATAATGATTCTGATAACCCTTAAAAAGAACCTTCAGAACAACAAAAACAAACACGATTCATTTGATTGGACAGAAGATCTAGAATCAATAACTGACTCTAGACCATCGCAACACAACCAAACGAATCGCAACCCATTTAAGGAAACACAAAATGTTATCCCACAAACAAATACTGACTCAAACACCCCTCAAGTGTATGAATCAAATACTGCTCTTGTACCCAAACCTATCGTAGGAAGCCCACTACAAGCTCAAAATCAAAACAAAATTATAGATCCCATTCCCCGATGTTGGGAATCGGATCCCAATGATGATATTGAGCAACCGGCTATGAATTTAAAGGCACCTAAGTATCACCTAGTAAAATGGGATGGTTCACTTCTGACCTACCCAGGATTTATTAGGAGTTTCAAAATGTATGCACATTTACGTAAAGACATACAAGTGCCCCAAAAAATTAATCTTTTAGAAATGAATATTCCTAAAGATATTTCGAGAAAATTTAATCATTTTGCTCCTGACGATGTAGGCTATAAACAACACCTACAATTTTTACACGATAGGTATGGGGACCAAAGCAAGGTACGAGCGGAAATTTGGTACCAAATTACCGAATTTCCAGTCACTCGTAATTCAATCTCATCTATACAAGATGGGATGGATGGGATAGCTGTTCTGATTGATCGTTATCGATTGGTCTCGACGGTTGTTGACAAAGAACAAATTTTCAACGTCACTGTAAAAAAGTTTCCACCGAAATCATATATCAATAATCTAAAAAGTAGTGACAGACATGTGTCACACCCATTTTTGGCAATATGTGAATTCATAAAAATTCACAAAATGTTTGAAGACAAACATTCTTCAAACCAAAATTATGAAAAACCAAAAAGAGGGCAACCTAAAGGCAACCCCACCTTTTTGGCAGCCACTTTTCAAAAAGATAACGAACAATCAAATCACAAGGGAAAAGATAAATCTAATCCCAACTGCAAAAGAAATAACTCGAATAGGGATAATGCTAACCCAAAACAACATCGTGACTCTTCTGTTTCAGAACATCAAATTCAAGAGTGACAGGTCAAAAAAGCTCAGGATGCACCGAGATGTATCCTGAACATGCCCAACACACCACGAAAGGCCTGTATCTTTTGTGGTGAGAAGCACCCGTTGCTCCTGTGCTACGACAGGAGGTGGAACACGCTGCAACAACGGCAGCGTGAATATACTGAACGCAAACTCTGCAGAAGATGCACTCAGTGCCACGCATTGGAGCACTGCATTGTGGAGCCATCAAGCCACTGCAAATGGTTCCACTGCCTGGTACAGGATCACCATGCAAACCTGTGCCCAAAGGCTCCGTATCCCATTAACAAGGGACACGGAGAAAGATGGTACGCAACGCTCAAAGAACGTAAAGAGAATTTGAGTAAGTACACACTTGATTCAACAAAAGTTTCAAAACAAAGCGATTTTGACGCTAATGAGTCATGTGTCCCACAGAACGTGCCATCCGCTGAGAACATGGAACCACAGGAGGCGCCTAAAGAGCTCACTGTGGAGCAGAAGAAGTGCTTGCTGATAAGCAGTGAGTACTTTTCAGCTTTTATAAAAAATAAGAAAAATTCAACTTTCTTAGTTTTTCAATCGTACGCTCAATCACCATACACAAAACAACCAATCAAAATACACGGGTTTTTTGATTGTGGAGTATCGACACCTATATCACAAAAGCATACGCTTTCGGATCCTTAAAATTAAGAGGATACGAAACAGAGCTTTTGAGATTAAAAGGTGTTGAAAATCAAAAATCAAACTTTTTAAAATCCTGCTCAGTAGATTTTGAAATTATAACACCAAAAGGTAAAATAGTTCAAATTACCGCAAAAACGTTAAATAACATAACGCAAAATTTGAAACAACCTGACCTAACAGAATTCTATAAAAATTTTCCTGAACATTCAGATATAAAATTCTCAAAAATGGAAACTGAGCATACGATTGACCTATTATTAGGTAATGATTATATGCGGTCTTTTGTAACGCGAATCGAACACATCTCACCGACTATTACTCTGATTGAAACAGAATTTGGTCATATGTTAGGAGGTATGCTTCCTAACTAGACCAAAGTCGATGAACCCTTCACGCCTCTCTTCTTCAATAATCCACAAGAAGTTGAGAATCTATGGCGTTTAGATGCTATAGGCATCGAATCAAATAATCTGGAAGAAGCTCAAGTAGAAGCTGAAGCTTTAAGACTATTTTACAAAAAAGTAGAAATAGTCAACAACAGATACCAGATAAAATGGCTATATAAGAATTATCCGCCACCCTTGGCTGATAATTATAACCTAGCCTATAAAAGACTGGAACATCAATTGCCTAAAATGCAAAAGATGCCAGAATTTTTCAAGAAATATGACGAATATTTCGAGATGCTAATAAAGTTGGAAATGATAGAAAAAGTAGATCCAAAACAACCTGAAGGAGTTATACTTTATCTCCCTCATAAAGGAATTTTGGATCTAACTAAAAGTATGCCGCTAAGAGTAGTATTTGATGGATTGGCAAAAACAAAACAATCAAAACATTCAATAAATGATTGCATGTTTAAAGGAGCAAACCTCTTACCAGATTTGCTCCAAATATTAATATCCTTTCGCAAAGATACCTACGCTATAATAGCGGACTTTAAAAAAGCCTTCCATCAAATAGGGTTACATCCTGATGATAGAGATGTAACAAGATTCCTATGGGTAAAAAATCCATCGAAACCTTTAATAAAAGATAATATAATTATCTTTAGGTTTCGACGAGTACCATTTGGAATAGTCACGGCACCATTTCTATTGGCAGCAATATTAATGCACCATTTCCAACAAACAAACCCAATTTTCTATGAAAAATTTGCAAAAAATTTTTATGTAGACAATTTGGTAACATCGTTACCAACACATCAAAGTTTGTTAGCCCTACACAATGAAGCTAACAAACTCATAAAAGATATTTCAATGGAACTATCACAATGGGGAACAAACTGTGTCCCATTAAGAAAAGACTTTGATCCCGAACATGCATTAAGCAAACCTCAGATCAAAGTCCTCGGCTTGACATGGGATATGGATAACGATGTAATATTCATTAGTTCACCAAAACTAAAGGATCAAAATCAAAATTGGACAAAACGAATCTTTTTAAGAGCCGTTTCCCAATATTTTGATCCCCATGGTTGGTTTGCACTGGCATTCATTCCGTCCAGAGCTTTCATCAAACAACTCTGAAATGAAAATTTTAAATGGGACGAACCTTTACCACAGTCAATACAAACGATAGTGACGCAACTGGTAAAGGATCTCGGAAAATGCATAAACTATGTTCTACCAAGGCAAATTTACCCAGGGACTTATGACCCGAGTAAATGCCAACTACATATCTTTGTAGATGCCTCAAAAACAGCTTTTGCCATGGCAGCATTCTTACGTTTCACTAATCCTGAAACAAACAAGAATGCAGTCAGATTCATCTTAGGAAAATCAAGAATTGCCCCAATGAAAACTGTAACAATTCCCAAATTAGAATTGTTAGCAGCACTCATTGGAGCAAGAGCAGCGAACAACTTACGTAAACCACTCGACTTAGGTAATAGCCCAACATATCTATGGTCAGACAGTAAATGCATTCTAACATAGTTGTTAGAACGCAGAGTACTGACCCAGTTTGTATTGAACAGAGTTATCGAAATTAAAAAAGTAGAAAATCTACAATTTCGATACGTTCCTTCAGCAGAAAATCCAGCAGACATAGGCTCAAGAGGAGCAACGGTGGAAGACATCTTCCACACGAACTGGTGGTCAGCTCCTGAATGGCTTAGTAACAGTCCTGATACTTGGCCAGTAACTGACCTACACATAATCCAGTCATTACCTGACACAACAGAAGAAGAGCAAACTACACCAGTTTTCTCTACTTTGAGAGAGTCATTAAACACTTCCGAAAAACTTTTGGAATTGTTACCACAAGACTACGATAGAATGTTTGACAGTCACAGACTTGCCAAACTTAATAGACAACTTAAATCTAGGAAAATAAAAATACCCAAATTTAAGTTCAACACAATCAACCACGTTTGTGAAGTAAAAATATTTGCTACACAAACAGAACAAGAACTGAATCAAAACGATTCAGAACTTAACCAACAAGAAATCCAAGATAGTTCGCAGCAAATCCTGGATTTATCATCTAAACCAAATAGACTCTCTCAAAGCACAATACCGTATGAAACATTCATACATGAACCAACTAAAACACCGTTCAATATAAACATAGAAAATTTCAACACTCTAATCAGTTTTAAGAGAACTTTCTACCAATGCCTAACAGCAATAAGAAAATTTTCAAGAAAATTACTTACAAGAACTAGGTCGATTTCATCATGGGCAATATTACCAAACAATTACCAATTTGCACTATTATGCTTCATATATGCAGATCAGAGAAAACACTTTTCTGATATATTCAAAGCATTATCAACACATAATGCACCAGAATATGTAGCATACGAAAAATTCCACATTGTCATAGACGAATCAGGACTGTTAAGACTTCAGAATTACATACCAGTAACAACATTTACTGAAGATATACTATCTCCAGTATTGTTATATCCGAAGTCCCACCTAACAAAATTAATACTATTAAATGTACATACATTAAATAGTTATACTGACATAAAGTTTACAATGGCAGCATTTCGTAGAACATATTTTACACCAAAGGCAATGAGAATACTACCAAGTATTCTCAAAAAGTCTTGCCTTATATGCAAAAGGCTAGATAATAGACCTTATGCACAACCAACACACTCAGGAATGCCGGACTTCAGACTAGTGCCTTTCACGCATCCATTCACCTATACGGGAGTGGATGTATTTGGTCCATATTCAGTATTTGACGAATATCTACCAAAAAAGAAGAAGGCACTAGCAACACCAACCACTACGGTTTACAAAAAATGGATATTAATCTTCACATGTCTATCCACCAGAGCCGTATACTTTCTATCCCTGTCGTCACTGACCACAGGAAAAATATGGGTAGCTTTCCAAATGTTCTTTGCTGATTGTGGAACACCCAAAGCAATGCTGTCAGACAGTGCGGCCCAGTTCAAACTGATAGCAACACCCTTGCCACAGTTCTGGGAAGCAATAACATCTGACAGCACCATAAAGGATAAACTCCTACAAAAAGGGATCACTTGGCATTTCACACCACCCAAAGCTCCTTGGTACGGTGCCACATATGAAAGGCTAATAGGAGTATATAAGCAAGCATTCGAACGTGTCATAGGGCCACATTCACATCATCGTCACAATTTTCAAGCTGCGCTTAAAAATATACAAGTGATGATGAATGAACGTCCCCTCTGTCCAGCACCAGACAAGGCGGAACAGATGATGCTGACCCCAGCACACTTTATGCATGCTAAACTCAGAAATTTCACCTTAGACCTAGATAAACCCTTAGAGGAAACAACTCTAATGGCTAAAAATCTGCAGAGTCTATGGAGAAAAGACCAACAAAATTTATAACAGCTTTGGGCGGCATGGAAAAGCCTCTATCTTCCTTACTTAAGTTATAGAGTCCCTAAAGGTGTAAGCAATGCTTATCGCACCATAAATTTCCAACCAAGAGTTGGAGATATAGTCCATGTCCTAGACATAATGGCGAAACCAGGTGTCCACAAATTAGCCACAGTAGTCAACCTGTTGACATAACGTGATGGACAAACATGTCACGCAGACATTAGGTTACCTAGCTCAAAAATTGTGAGCAGACCTATTAAGTTTTTAGCACCACTGGAGCTAAACACCTCAGAAGTAGCGAACCAAACTTAACAAGTTTAACTCATACTTCACAGACCTGTAAAAACGCACATAGACTCACAAATTTAAAACCCCAATGGAAAGTGGCACCATTGGAGTTAGCTATCTTTAAAGTCAAGACAGCACTTGTTCTGCCAAACACTTACTCTCACTGTCCAGCAACCTCTTCAGGATAATAGCGGGTGAGAGGTGATAGTAGGTTGCAACCAACCAAACTAGAAATTAAGATAATAATTGTCTCAATTTCACTATCAGACTAGCAAACACTAATACACACAATCTCTTTTCTTTCCAGAGTCACTCCTGTATGGCATCAACCAATAAATTACCCCTCCAGCTTCCTCGAACCCAATCCGCAAAGTCTGCAGGGGTACAACTCCACGGTTGGAGACCCCCAAGGCCTCCAACATAAACAAAAAAAAAATAATAATAATAATAATTTTTTAAATTTTTTTTGTACATTTTTGTTTAATTTGTTGTTGTTGTACCTCCAAAAAGTACAATTTTTTTATGTTTTTATTCATTTATAATAAACAATAATTTTTTACTTCTGTCTATGTACTTTAATGATTTTTTACAGCCCTACGAACAACCAGTCTTGGAAGACTGGTTGTGGACACCGCCCCCAGTATCGTGGGCGTAGCCTACGATCCTCCACACGCCTAGTGGGCGTTTGGAGAACTCCTGTACTGAAGCAATGTAGGTACAGGAGGACTGGGCTGAGGTGGTCGCTGACAGTCGTTGTCGGACATCAGGTGCGAGAAGGTGTGTGACGACGAACTACTTTTATAGTCCTCAGACGTTAAATACACATTTATATATTAAGTGCCAAACCATAGTGGTATACTACCACTATACCTACCATTAATGAAATTCGTTTGCTGAAGAATTGTGTTGAAAAACCGCCCATTTTAACAGGAAACCGGATTACTTATAGTTTAAATCTTAGATTTTTCCTGGGTAGGTGTTTCACCCAGTTGGTAACTTTTTCAAACTCTACCACATTAGTTGCCAAATAAAAGTGTTAGTACGGAAATTCGTTCACACAAGTATATTTAATAATGTTATTAGAGAGGGAGGAGCGTATCTACATTTTCATTAGTTTTTCATTATCGGATTCTTTTTTCATTTCTTTCTTTCTTTCTTTCTCTTTTTCTTTCCTTCTTTCTTCCTTCCTTCCTTCCTTACTTCCTTCCTTCGAAAACACGCTAATTGGCCGAATTGTACGAGCCTTTCACGAGGAACTTAATTACGCACTTCATTTCGAGAATCTTTTCTACAGCCTCGTAATAAAGAAAAAAGGATCCACGTACTGTGTTTTTACTAACCAAATATGAAATTTTCTATTGCTTGTCCCTAACAAATAGTCAAAATACGAGATTCAGTCGTCTTAGAAGGATAATTATAAGTAGTAGTTATAATTGTAACATATTGTTGGAAATACGTATTCGAATCGATGAGGTGTAATGTGGACACTTCGAGGAGGTTGTCTATCCGCACTGCGATTCAATACCTACAAAAATGGCCTTTGGTTGGAGACCGGCAAGTCAAGCAGCATCCAGGCAGCGTCTAAAATTAGCTGCCCGCTCCAAGTAGTGCCCCCCATCCTCACCTACTTATTACGCTGTGAGTGAGGTAACGCCACTCAACATTAACACAGCTTCTTACCCGCAGTAGCTACTCGCAGAGAAAAAACAAATATGAAATAGAATCCCAGAAACTCGATGTTCAGCCGAAAAAAAAAAAAAAAAAAAAAAAACCCTGCTTCAAATCAAGGAGAAGATTTGTAGCCTGTTCTCTGCTTCTATCGGAGACACCAGCCGTAACGAGGGGTGCAAAGTGGTGGGAATTGGTCCAGAGACGTGCAGTTAGAGGAGGGATGTGGGAGGCTCCCTCAAAATATTTTTACAGTTGAAAAAATTCACTAGTAGCACGTATAGTTGGAAAACTATGGAATTTTATGACCTTTTATTTTGTTGTTGTTGGAAATTTTAAAAATTTAAGTTGGCAATTTTCATTTTTCTTCCCCTTCCCCAAAAAAAGGCTTTCGCAATGTGCTCGAGTTGATCCGTGAACATCAGCAGGTAGCGAAGAAGATCGACTTTAAACAGTTGCAGTGGCGTACTCTGAATCAGTAATGGGTGGATACGTCAGAGTAAATGTTGAGATGGAGAATTTATTGAGAATTATCGAGTGCTTGGGGGGGGGAGAGTATAGATGTCCTTCGTAGATTAAACGAGGAAGACGGTAATCAATCAAAGTGAAAATGAAAAACACTTTAATTGTTGTTTTATTTGGCGAACAAAAAGAGAGCCACGCGCGTATAACGTGTGATTTTTTAGATCTTGTGTGTGTTTTATTACGTGATGTAACTTAGATTTAAATTAAAACGGTAATTTTGAAAGGATTTTTCAAAAGAATTTCCATCAGTATTATGGAATAATTCACTATTAAGGGATGACCGGCGATACAATTCCCTTAAAGGGGTTAAAGGGGGAAGGGGATGTTTTGAGAACTCATCGAATAAGGTTTCCCTCCGTCTCTACCAGTATAGGTATTTGCTTACTTTTAGTTACGTTCGAACATTGTGAAGGTACGGTATTCTAAAGTTGCCACTGGTGAGAGGCTTCGTCATGATAGGGACATTATGGATCGGGTTTTTATGTTAATTGGGCAAATCTGTTACCCACGTTAGGTACCTATGTCGTCTTCTTAAAGGACTGATAATAAACCGTATGTAATTATTTTCTGGTTTTAGTTTTACCAAGTTGCGGAACCTCAGGGTTTTTTTGGTAGTGCTGTTGAATTTTCACGGATTAGAAATTGGGATTAAGTAATGAAAGAATGGAAATTTGATTTCTCCCTTTCTTCGTTGTTATTTTATTCTTTGAGAAGAGGTTGTTATATAAAATTTGAAGAAAAAAATGTAATTAGGAGTTCGTGTTGTGGTGGATTTTTTTCTGATTGATCCACCAATTCATCAGCATCAATCACAGCATGTCCAGGTGCTCGAAGCAAAGATATTTTCTTCTGTCAGAAAACAAGTGTTTCGTTGGAAGCATTGAATTATTGTGATTATTGAAGAACTTTTGCCGACTGAATTTTGATGGCACATTGCCTATAACACTTGTAACACCCCACAGGAATCAGCTAAAATCAAAAAATTTCCATTTAAGTTATTTTCTTTTATGTACCGGTTTTATTTCTTTGTACGTGGCCTGATACTTCGCATAGAAGTTTGAAAAATAAAATGGAATTAACTTATATTTTTTGCGAATATGTCGGGAAATGATGCAAAAAGGTTGGCCAACCCCCGACCTAGATTTTGACTCATCTGTGGGAAAGGAGAGCACGGGTATAACTTATCAAATTGTAAATTCATTACTGTTGGGCGAACTCTCGTTCGAAGTATCCTCCAACTTTAGTAGTTAATCGAAGCCGAAGTAATTAGTTAATTAACGTTAGATATTTGGGTACTTATAGGTACCTATATCGTGTAAATTTAACAATTTTTTTCTCTATCCGCGATGGTTTTCGTTGTTTTTCCCATTTAATGAACTAATTAAATTCTTCAAGGTCGCGTCTACATTTCGCAAATAATTCGCAGCAATGATCAAATATCCATTGTTTCGGTTTAACGTATCCATGAGGTAAATTTGCTGGACGAGTCACTATAGTGTCGATTGTGTGTTCTCTACGTTTTTACGTAGGTATCATAATCGTAATTGGAGTTAATTGACACTTGTGAGGTTATGAGATGTGGCCATCGAGTCGAAGAATCCTTGGTCTTGGTAATCAATCAGTTACCTGGTTCAATTATCAATTTACATAGGTACCCAATTACTTTGTTACAAGCAGATAGGGTATATCCACCTTGTCGTGTTTGAATGTCGACAGTTCAGTTTCAGGCATTGATCGTTAATTGAAAAGCAAAGATAAATACGCGAGTAGGTTCCAACGAGTGAAAAAAATTAAATTTTATCCAAACGGTTTCCAACACCTAATTAACTAATTGCGAAAATTCGAAAGATTTGCTCTAAAATTAATATTAGCGCTGCCGACATTCGATACCTAATTAAATACGGCAGAGGTTAGGCAAATAGTTTGACTTTTTCATAAAACAAGCTGTATAATTACTTTCGCACAGCTGTAATTGGATACGTTTTAGGTACCTAATTACCGTAATTCTATGCAAACTATTACTCTTCTTTTGTTTCGGCTGAATTCGAATTAATAGATAGATACCTATAGGTGGTACTCTGAATACCGAAATTATTGATTTATCACCTTTATTATGCGACAACCTTTTTTTCTGGTTAGAATATTGGCGAATAACTTTGCGTTTCGTGAAAGAAAGTTCGATATGAGTTTAACCCAACACTTAGCCTAATAAACTGTCGCGTCTAATACTTGAAATTTCAAATATTCCGAATCACGTCTAGAGTGAGCTCTAGCGACACTAATTAACGACGCATTAATTCTGTTTTTATTACCAGGGCCGGATGCGAGGACATATTATACGTCTTAAGTTATATTTTTCTGATCATTATCGTTATCGATTATATTTATATACAAACATATATGAGGAAGATAACATTGTTAATGTAATTCTTAAATTTCTGTTGATACTTGAGTAGGTAGATACCTACATCGTTTTTGCATTCGGCCGTAGCTGTGCCCGTGCGAATAATTCTCACAAATGTCTGAGCACGCCTTTATTCTTTTCTCCTTATTGTTCACATTCCTTCTCAATTTTGTGAAATATTAATGGCGTTCCGGTATTTTGCGCATAAAACCATTTCCACTGATACATTTTTCATCAAAATACGTCCTTTTTATTTGGAAATTTTCGAGTTATTTCTGCTGGAAGGACGGATAATACTAATTGTTTTGACTAATTTTCCTCAACTTATCAGCATAAAGCGCTCTTTCAACACGAATAACGTGAAAACTAATGGAGAGAGTAACAAAAAGTACCGAGCCCAGGCATACTACTTATTAATGTACGACCGAGCCTTTCTGAAAGAACGCATTTTGTTCAACATTAGTCATTTAGAATATGTAGGTACCTACTTATGAAGAAGTAACCACGTAATTTCAGCTTCTGCACTTTCATGTCGCGAATTGGGCACTCGCTAATAACATTTTGAATTACCTACACGCAGTTTCGCTTCGATATGCAGGTCCAATTCGAGAACTTGGTTGCTGCAGAGCATGCAACTACTCCAACACGTATGTACTTAGCCTACTGTGCCAATCACCAGGAGTTCTAACGTCGACTTCGCGAAAAACTTGAAAATTTAAATAACGTCGAAATAGTTTCTTCCTTTCAACCAGAGAATGCTTGTCACTGTGCGTCGTGGCACTGCAAGTTGCGTTTTTACTGACAAAGGCGAACGATACCGAATGACCCAAATACGTCCGTCACTCCGCCGACCTCGGTTTCGCCTTGGTTACGCCGTTATCACAAGCAACGCGCACACACCTGTCCTCATTTTATCAACAAACTTGAATAATCAAAGTTCCGCTCAGTTTTGCTTGAAATTTGTTTTTCTTCGAATCATCGGCGCTTTTTTTTGTTTTTTTTTGTTTTTTTTGTTTTTTTTTTGTTTTTTTTTGTTTTTTTTTTGTTTTATTTTTCATTCTTTCGCCACCGTGGGTGTAGTTTATCTGAATATTTTTTGCGAATGCCTCGAGCGTAATGATTTACGTGCCCGTAAAGTACGTCGACGTTGCATTCATACCATTCTTCCAGTGGCATAACAATGTCCGAAGGAGTATCTCCACATTTTTGCGCCAACGGTCGTCTCGGTCAGCTCAAAATTAACGTTAGTCAATTTATCGAAAGTCGCCAATTGAGTTCGAAGTCGAACGTTTCGCGTGACATCGCCGGTGGCAGTTCGCTGAAAACGAAATTGCTGACCAAGGAGAGCGCTGAAGACGCGTCTGCATCCACCGCCAGCAGTGGTGACGGTGCCATTTCAAATGGTCATCACTCGCCTTATTCGTTGACAGATGGGTAAGAATTCGTAGCGACTCGTACTCGAAGAACCGCTTTAATTTGTTTCTGTCGCACAGCACCACACCGCTAAAAAGTATATGTTCATTCATCATTCGCCTCGTTTGGTTTGGCTTTTTAATCGAACATATTTCAACTGCAGCCGAGCGTATGAGAATAATTCGCGCGGATAACACCGATTACCATTGATCTGTCTGTCTGTCTGTTCGGGCGAAATCAGTCTGTGAATCTGGGCGCGTCTCTACTCTTTTCACCCTCATATTCACTCCCCACCGCAGTTTTGAAAAATACGGTATTAATTGGTGGCGTTCCGGCATTAAGCGCATAATGTCCTCGCCGTTCGACACCATTTTCATGAAAATCCGTCTATCTCTGTTCGGATACCTATGATTCAAGAGGGAGAAATAGGTACTGTCAGCTGCGACCCTACCATATTAATAATTATGATTGTCTGAAAGTGGCATGTTGTCGCTAACAACCCGAAATTCATGTGTCTGGTAGAAAGTTCGGTTGAAGGAAACCTTTTGTTGTCTATATTTTAACCTTAGCGAAAACTTTGGTTCGTTTACTTTGAACGAAAAATGTAAACTGTGGGTGGACCTTGCGCATGAAAGTAAATCCAACTTCATTCTAATCGAGTTACAAAAATAATCGAGTGCTCGTTTGATAACGAATTAATTGCTCGAAACTTGGCTTCTATTACAGATTTTTAATTTTTCCCCGGTATGATCTCGGATCCGTATAGTTGCACGAGCTTCGCGATTTCACCGGATTAGGTGAACCTAGTGTTGAACCCAATTGAACCGCTTCTCGACGATCCATGGGCTAGTTTCATTAATTTTACTCGCTCATATTTAGTACAGCACCAATCTTGGCGCGTGCGTAATCAATTGGAAACGATCAAAAATTTTTAATCTCAAGCAAAACAACTCGCAAATGAGAAATTAATGGAATTTACGATTTCCAGATTTTGGTTTCTTTTCTCACGAAACGGATGATTTTCATCATCCCCGCCCCTAACCCTTCTCTTGTGGTCAATTTTAATACCTCGTTTGCAAGCAAACCGTACGGATAAATAGCCAAAACTCCAGAATTTGATCGAACTACGTCCAAGAATCAAGGTTCTTTCTGCAAAGGTTTCAGTTTCTTGTTCCGGAAAACCAGAACCTTGGACACGTGTATAACATTTTCAAATTATAATTATATTGCTATTGTTAAAGTGCTATGCGGACAGTATAACGATGGCGTTACTAATTTTCCGTCTATTTTTTGGTTTTTCATAGATAAATATTTAGAATTATTCGAGGTTGTGTTAATTTATGGTAAAATTTAAAAATCGCGGTCGAAGCGAATAAAATTACAGGCAATCAATTACTTGTGTCGGTCCCCATTTTTTTCAGATGTTTACAAAGTTTACTATTATTCGAATATCGTCTCACAGAAATGTACATTCTTGATCAATCCACCCTACAAAGTATGGCCGGCAGAACCGGCGGCGCACGCGAGCGCAAGCACCACTTGAAATTTTCGAGGAGGTGCAAAAATTGCACTACTTCGAAAATTATCATTTATCATTATAGTAAATTCATATTGTAATAATCTCACAAAAATGACCTTCTGGAAAAGGTACCTCACTACTTCAAAACGTGGGAAAATAAAAGTTTGCCGGCCATGCTACAAAGTTAAACTGGAATCAGAGTTTCGATTTCGATGGACTAATAATTATTCGTCCAAAATCAAACAAAAATATTGATTCAAAATTTCTTTGTTGGATTTTTTCTTTTTTTTTTCACGTGTGAGTACCTACGAATTTTTCGAAACTAACGCATTTCCGGTCCGCGAATTAAATCTAATCTGTCAACTTTATTGCATAATACTCCTTACATGTATCTATACTACGAAAAAGTGTGAACACTTTTTTCATTTGAGACTAACTTTTTAGTGAATATTGAGAATGAACGCAGAATCAGCGGAAAATGTGAATTACGAATGAGGTTTGCTTTTTTTTTTTTAAATAAAATTTTAACCAATTTTTTGGAGGACTTTCGATTTCGTGCTTAATTTTGAGACGATGTGGTGCATTAAAAGAAACGAAAATTCAAACAAATGTCTCATTATTTAAGTTTTCGGCATTCATTCAAGAAACGTACTTATGTTATAGCTCTTGAAAAGTACAAGTTTCTTAAATTAAGGAAATGTTTTCTTCGCTCCAACGTAACAACGATGTTGTTTTTTAAATTCCGTTTATTTCCCCCAAACAGTTCGGCCCACTATTTTATTCTGAATTTTGGAAACTTGTCAACTGTTGGATTTCGATTAGTATGATGTACACCAAAAAATCAGTTCGTAGAATTGCGCCACTTCAAAATTTCTTTAGAATGAATTATTATTCTCGAGCGTAATTCTGAAATTCAAAACACTCCAAAGATACGAGTGATTAAACTGACAACAGTTTACAATATGTGAGAAAAAATGGAGGTAGGTACAGTGTGTTTCGCGAGTTGTTACTCAACCCAAAAATATTATAGATACAACCGAATACTTAAGTAATGTTAGAAAAAACATCCTTTTGAGTATCATATTAAAATTATAACATATTCAGCATTTATTTCAACATTTTTATAACCAGAGGAGCTTCGAAGTAAAAAATTTGGAATTTTTCAATTGGCAAATTAGTCGTTGAAAATCGAAGAGAGGAAATTGTTGGATTTGCGTTGTGCAATAAAAAAGCTTATGTGAAACAATATCAAGACACTGAAGTATGAAAAGTTGCATGTGGATAATGTGAAGGCGCTACCAAAAAATCCGCCTTTCTGGCTATCTCAATTTTGCTGATAAACCATAATATGTTAACAGAAAGTTTTTTATTAATTGTACTTGGTTCTATCCACATTAAATCAGCATAATTTCATGTTTTAGAAACCACTCGTGAATCACTAAATGCACCCACTGAGTTTTGCCAAAGCTGGGTCAATGACCCGTGGTAAGTAATGCAGCTCAATTGACAATGTTTGATGTGTTGCTACCCATGACAATTGAAGGGGCAACACTACGGGTTTTAAAGTATTGGAAAATACAATATTTGCATTCAGTGCAGTGGCGGGACCTGAGGATGGAATCTGTGGAGAAGTGTAGATCCTGAGTCGTAGATCACGAATATATAGGTCGCTTAATTTCTTCTGTACACTATATGTACACAATTAATTATATATATCTCCACTTTTTGCTCATTTTGGCACATTTTGGTAGTCTGTGGAGCCTCCGCTGTTTGACCTACAGCAATGAAACTTGGGATAGTGTTAAAAACATTCATGAGCTATACATTTGTGTTGAAATTTTTGAAATTCATCCTCCAGTTTCGGAGGAAGGGGTTCTGAAAGTGTTTCAAACCCAGCATGTTGTCATCACGATATCTCCCGTAAATTAAAAAATTTTGACTTGAAATTTTTATACAAGTTGGAGACTATTAGGGACTGGTATGGTATTGAATGTGAATGAAATCGGTCCGCTAGTTTTCGAACAAAATTTGACACTTGGAAAATACACACTTACGGTGGTTGATGCGCAGCAGAAATATTTTGAATTTTTACCAATTTAATTTTTTTTTAGCTTATTAACGCAAATAAAACAGCTCCACGTGGGTTATTTGATGAGTAGACTCATAGTCACCGTACAATAAAAAATTTGTTGCTATTTGGTTTTTTGAGAATGTTTCAAATGTCGAAATTCTTGAAAATTTATGTAATTTTTCTATATTTTTCAAATATTAAGGAAAAAAAATTCTCGGTGTAAAATAATATTTTTATTGCTTTATTCAATTGCCCTATTGATTCTGTAGAAAAAATTATGTAATCCATCTGCCTGTTTTCCATAGATTATGAGAATAAATTTTTCAAATATTCAATGTATCTAAAGTCTTTTCAAAAGTCGGAAAATAAATTAAAAAAAATAAATTAACAAAACGTGCTCAAAACTACCAAAAAGTCAAACAGATTCTTGTTTTTATTAATTAACGCACACGTACTTAATTTCCTTGGTAGAACGTGCGAGTCATATTTTTCGTTAGTTTCAAGCACTTTTGGTTGATTTCTTTTTCTAAATTTATTTTCTGGCCTTTGAAAAGGCCTTAAATACACAAATATTTGAAAACAGGTGGGTTACATAATATTTTTTTTAGGGAATCATTGGGAAATTGAATAAAGCAATAAAAATGGTACCTTATATCGAGAATATTCTTGTAAACTTCGAAAAATTCAGAAAAATAACAATTTAAAAATTTTCAAAAACCCACATTATTGCCCTTTAAATTACCAGGGGCTGCGAGACATCGTACGTCGTCGTCAATTGAGTTGCTTTACTTACCATGAGCCATTGACCTACCTTCTGCAAAAGTAACTGTATACAGTTACATATAGTGATTTACGAGTAGTTTTTAACACCTGAAATATGGATGTACAACCGAAAAAAAACTTTTTCTTATCATATTATAATCCACTTCAAAATTAAAATCGTATCTCCTTCATTTCTTGCTTATACAACTTCTCATACTTCAGTGTTTTGAAATGTTTCATTTCAGCTGTTTTGTCATGCTTCGAGTTCAACAATTTTTCTTCATTCTCAAATTTACCAATTGAAAAATTTCCAATTTTCATTTTATGCTGCAGCCCTTCCGCCTGCAAAAATTTTAATAATCTAATTTGAAAACAGGCCAAGTGTTGAGAGAGTTAATTTATTCGCAGTCGTACTCGGTTGTATCCACACTCTTGGATCATCTTAATTAGATAATTCAGAAATAATGAGCCTAATTGAAATCTCGAGTAAAAATTTACTTGTGCCCAGTACCGGGTGTGACCAGTAGACCTTCCCCTCTCCATATTTACCATTTTGAGGTATTGTTTTCTTTAGATTTTCTTACACGTTGGAATAGTCATCATCACTTTTTACTATAATCTCTGTTAAAAATTATGAATATTGCAAATTGTTGTTTCGAATCTCAATAAATTTACACTCAAACTGCTTTCAGCTTACAGGATTTTCACTCAAGAGGGTTGGTCACTGATTTTACTCTTTCTAAAGAAACATTGGTAAATTTTTCGCATTTATTCTCATCTAATCCTCAAAATTCTTCAACCGAACATCAATTTACAGCCCCCCTTGCGATTTGTTTGACAACTCACACCATATTTACCCAATGTAGGTTATACTGGCTATAGGTACTCTGTGTGCAGTACATGTCGTTCACAGGATTCGTATTAATATCATTATCATTATTTTGCAACTTCCCGTTTGTTAAATTTTAAGAATTTTCTACGCTAGAGTAGGTAATTCTATAGTAAGGTTGTTAGTATATCTCAACAGGGGAATTAATCAGATAATTATTTTCAGTTTTCTTCTTCAGTTCTCAATTTATTCCAAAAAGGTTGTCCTTCGGCTCGAATATTTTTTGACACTTCACTTTTTTATCTAAGAATGTTTCAATTTCTCCACTATACTACGACACCACTTCTAATTTGAAATAAGTATTTTCCTACAAATTAAAAACTTTTTTTATTATTTTTCAAGGATGGCCGTCATAAGTATTAATAGAAAGTTGGGTCTACAATCAAGAGTTATGTTGGTACTTTTTTGTTTGTAATGTGTCCTTTTTTTTTTTGTAAAATCAAAGAAATTTGTAGAAAATACGAGTAAAATATTGCAGATTTTAATTTTTTTTCATGATACTATAAAATTCTACTTGTTTTATCGCGGTTTATTCTTACATTCTTTCTTCGAAGTTTTGATGTGTAAACATCTATAGCTTTCGAGAGGAGATTCGCTGACTTACGCGTAAGACGTCAGATCGGAAGATAAACAAAAAAAAACAAAAAAAACGTAAATAATGGAAAATTTTCCATTTTTTGGATTCTACAAACTTCTCATCGTTAACTTGATGATTCCTCAGTTGATATTTAAGTTAGAGAGCTGAATTTGAAAAGAAAATTTGAATAAATTTACTATATATATAATATAATTGTTCTATCATCTTCAGAATTTCGAAAACAAATGAAAGAAAAAAAAAGGAAAATTGAAGGAAAATTTTTCATTTGTGGAATTTAAAAACCTCTCCTCAGCCGCTACATAAATTAGTGAGCTGAGGTTAGTATCATTGGAAAGAAGAGAACATTTGCATAAATCTACTGTCCACATAATTGTTTCTGTCATCTTTAGCAGTTTAAATGTAGACGATATTAAAAACCGAAATTAATGGAAAATTTGCCGTTTTAGTACTGTTTGGAAATGTATTTTCGGGTTTACGCATCACAATCTTTCGTGAGTACCTACAGCTACAGCGGCAGTTGTGTATTTTTTTTTATAGGTATTACAATAAAATTATGAACTGATTACCTCAAATTTCTTTCACCGAAATATCATAATTCACCTGTCTGATATCTCCGGAGTATAAAACAGATTTCATCTGAAGAGTGTGATTAGATCCTCAAAATTACGTTTAATGACTGAAATATTGTAATTAATTTACTCGAAAGTTATCGTCGTCTCATATCGTTCTGAATGTGTCATAATTGAAGTCATCTGGACTCCAGACTCCAGAGCCTCTAAAATTCTGGCAATAGACGTTCAGCGTGACCGGTTCGTTGAATTAACAGACAAGGATCTGCAATTACTACTTGACTGTCTGGTTGACAAAAAACTTTTGACTTTTTAGTGCCGTCAGCCCGTCCCGCCGATGTCAGCTGTACGTATTGAAAATATTTTTGGATTGAAAAATTGGATCCGAAGTTCTCAAATATTCTATTTAACTGCTCGTGTGTGCCATCTATCGTAAAAATGTGTGAATTCTGGTGTAAACCTATAGTTGTATTACCTACCTCTTTGTTGGTAGTGCGTTGACTTTTATTCAACTTTGTCGGCCGAACATAATGTTAGAAATCCCCTCCAGTTTTTGTCATTCTGTATGTTTTACTCGGTTTTGATGAAGATTTTGCGAGCATTCATTTTCATAACAAATATCTCGCCTTCCTTCAACCAGAATTTCTTCCATTCAATTCGGCTCGACTCTTTGTGTACTGAGTCAGTGAAAATAGTTGAGAATTTATTCGAAACGTAATTTTTTTTTTCTTTATCAGTGTGCCCTAACCCCCTAACCGCGCAGGCATCGTAATATGTTAATGATCCTTTAGGAGAAAACTGTTTCGCTCGTCGCGTCCAAGCGTAATTAAATTTTTTTTTTTACGATAAGCGTGAAAAACAGAAATTTAATTGTTTCGAGTTGTACTCCGTATTTTTCAAATTTAATTTACTACGAGGCAACTCGATCGTTATTGAGATTGTAACATAGGATTTTATTACAGAAATTTCTGTGTCAAACTATAACGGGTAATATGCATGTAAAATTAATATTTTTAATTTCCGTTTTTAGTTGTTTACTTGTTTATTCATAAATTTTACTGAGAGTCTGAAACCACACATGTACATACATGTCAGTGTGTATGTACGTATGTCGCAGTCGAAATCAAAAATCAGGAAAATTCGTGAATTTTCAGTCAGAAGGGAAAACGTTGGAAAAAAGACTCGATGACTCCATTTGATATATATTTGTTTGACTAATTTCAGTCAAAAATGTACATTTTTTTGATCTCCAGTCATTCGTAGAATAAACGTTTCTCCCTGAAATTAGCATGGTCAAAATTGATGATCATTTAATATCAATAATACCTAAATTTACATTAATTCCTAGAAGAATACTTAAAATCCGGAAAATGCAATTAATTCGCGGCATTATCCTATTTGACTGAAATAATTCAGTCAACTATTGAATAATTCATAAAGCTGACTGCTGTAGGTTTTAAGTATTTATAGTAAGAGGTTAGGTAAGGTGGATAATTTTGTTTTTAGAAAAGAAATTTGTCTTATGCCTTGAAGTATAGTGGAAAGTATAACATCTTTCAAATAATTGCATTTTCAATAATTTACGTTTTTGACTAGGCATTTATAAAATTAACTAAGGTGCATTTTTCAGGTATTTTAAAATTTTTCAGTCATTATCCATAATTCCTACAGGTTTTTAGTTGAAATTAATAACCACATAAAACAAGTGCATTTGTAGTTATTTTCATTTTTTCTTAGATAAAGTCATTTTTGTAAATTTAACTTTGACTATATGGTACTGGACCAGTAAAGCTCCATAAGGTTAATGTACTTTTTCATGTCGACATGCTGGCAAAAAAGGAGGCAACCCTACAGTACCGTCTTTGTATTTTCAACGTTTTTCTTGAACATCCATATCTTCCTTTTGGAGTTATTTTTCGTTCAACTGTCAAACTTCTAACGTACAGGTAACAATAATAAGATGAAATAGTGTCTTAGTCATCAAAAATTTCCCTTCTCATTTTAAATATTCCGTTTCATGAATACCTGTTATTGTACTTACCTTCAAACATTTATTAAAAATACATAATCAACTTTTCAGCACTGTTCATTTCTGCCACCAGAGTGATACTCTTGTGTATTGAACTTCTTAACTGACCAATTCGCGGTTTTGTCTAAATCATTCATGTACATAAGTGAACAAAAACTAGTAAAAAAATGTGAATCCCGTAATTCCCTTACTCTTTAAAAAAATTTACATTTATGACTAAATTTGGTCAGGCGTTTTCATAAAATTTGTATCAGTGGGAGACATCGTCGTCTTTTTGCTAAATTTTTCCGTTTTGAATAGGAATTTGTGTAAAAACATGATTTACGTAATTGACTACAACTCATATAGTTTACATATATATTATATTCAGTGGGTCCAGTGAAATGTCAACAATATTTTGCTGGTAGGTTTTACATGACAAGTAAAAATTAACCCTTTTAAAAAGGAGGCTGAGCAACTTGTCTCACATGAGTGTACTGATAAAAATGGCAGTGCCTAAAACAACGATGATGATTTGATAGTCGCAACTCACTCGCACTTGCAACGAAGTCACTTATACAGGAGTGTACAAAATGTTGCATAACCCTTTATTTGAAAGGGATATTTGGAAAAAATAGCCTGGTGAAAGGTGTTATAAAAATGTAGAACATATGAAATTTAAAAAAAAATTATTTGAAAATTGAAACCTCTATAGCTCCTTAGATATGGAACATGGAGAAAATGTTGACGTAACATTTTTCATTTGTTTCATCACATATTATCCACCAATAAAATATTAACGTTTCACCAACGCATTATATAATAGGTATGTCATAAACTCTCATCACATGTTCTGAATGCTTGAAATTTTCTTACCCTTTGATTTTTTACGAAGAAAATAATAAAATGGTTGAGTCGACATCAGATGAGAAGAACTTAACGCCATAGAAAGTCTAAAAAGAATCGTTTGATGAATTATATTAATTGTTTTGGTTTTTTTTTTCAATTGTGCCTCGGCTACATGGTCATTTTATTCATTGTCTGAAGTATATATTTGATGTTGTAGTGGAGGAGGCTGGTCGGTGTTGGGTGAATAATGATGTAGGTCTACCTGCATGAATTTTTGAGCCATATTCTAGACCATCAATAGAACCCAAGTGAATACACCGCCATTTTGAGTTGGGAATGTGGCGATAGCAGGACTCAAACTTGTAACATTTACTTTTCAATTTCAAAGCTAAGCACCCAACCACTACACTTCACACAGAGAATTTTGAAATTTCCACAAAACTTGGCCATAATTAGCCAACATTACTTAATGTTAGATGTTGAAAGTTAAATACTGGAAGTTCTGTAATAAAGTTGAAGTGTTTTGAGAATAGAAAGTTTAATCTGGTATCAGATGATCTTCCAGTTTAGCAAATAAACTGTGCCAGTGGCGTATCGGGATTCTTAATAAATTTTATTGATAACCAAAAAATAAAAATTCAAAAAATATAATACAAAATCGTTACAGGATACGCATTGGAAGTATACCTTTCAATAAATTTGGATGATTTTTTTTTTTTTTTTTTTTTTTTCAAATGTCGCATCCTGATTAATATTAAATTTTGCCAAACATGAGCTCTGAAAATTCTTGTTTACTGAGAAAATGGAGACTCCAAAATCCCTTCTACAGCTACACGTACATTTTCAATTCAGTATGAAATTTTCACATTCATATGTAAGCCTGTATCTCCAGTTTTCACCCCGAATAGACTGCTATTCTCATAGGCATTAAAAAGATTGTGAACTTCCCTCGAAGTTAAGTGAGTTAATTTGCTGGAACTGGAACAGTATTCGATGTTATGTATGTTAAGAGACTTTTCGTTTAAATGTAGACTAGTTTGTTTTGAAATGTTGCGAAAGATTAATGATGAACCGAAATAACGATGTATTGTTTGTTAGAATTGCAGCACATCTAGTTGGAGAAAAAGAGGGAGACAAATAAACACATTCAAACCAATAGCAAACAAACATATTTTCACATTAGCAAGAAGTTTACATCTAATTTGCAACAATTGGGAGAACTTGATCTTCTCATTTCGCAAAAATTAAAATAATCAGTAATTTATTAATTTTTATCGGACATCATGATTCATCATAGTGATGGTAATAAACAACAACAACAACAGTGATTATTATTTTCAAATTTTTCCAAGCAATGCTTCGGGTGGTTGTTCTGGAAACTTGAAACGGTTTTTCAATATTAACACAGAACATAACTATAACACCCATGCATGAGACTTCAGTGGGAGGTGGTGGGAGGTATTTTATGCTTATAAAAGCGTATTTTTTCAAATTAATTTCTACTTAACTTATTTAGGTTCAAATTTATAATGTGTATTCTTTTAAACAATTTTTTTCTTTCATTTGCAAATACATAAGCATAAAAAATGTTTACGTGAATTGTGATGCAATGATTCAGAGATGTGCAACCTTTGAAAAAATTTTCAAACTCAGATAAGGTCATGCGGAGGGTTATGATATTTCCGTAATTTAAAAACCTTCATAAATTAAAACCTATAATTTCAACATTCGTGATTTTTCTGGTGCTAAATTCGAATTTTATATTAGTTTTTCCAATTGATTCGTCGTTTGTTTTCTTTGGTGCTTAAAATATTGGCGTATTCAAAAAATTTTTAATGGCTTCTTCCGATAATTTATTTAGAGTTGGATGTAGCATTGACATTGAGATTTTGACTTTTGAAGTCGTTACACGTATTTCACTTTTTGTAAATTCAATTTCGTTTTTCTAGGCTTAGCGAAAGTAGTTATGTAATTATGTAATTATGTTGCATTTCCGTGAGCCAAACTTTTGTGAAAATCTGTCAAGTAAGAGAGTCTTGATGTTGCGATGAAAAAAAGCAACTTCAATAAATTTATGATAGTGAGATGAATAAAATAGATTAATTCTTAGTGGGTACAACTAATCTTGTACAAAGTTGTAACTTGGTACAAAACATTTGCGCTATCCTTGGAGGATAGTACAAGAGAACTTGTGTTCAGTCTGAAATTTCGGACTTGATGCAGAATGATTTGTACCGTCTTAGAATTGTACAAAAAAGGCTGTACCATTCTGGATGGTACAATTTTGGACTCGGTACGTAACACATAGACAATTTAGACCAGTTGACGAACTCGCATAAAGATAATGGAATGAAATTTGTTCGCGTTTTGAATTGGGATTAATTATCTCGTTATCAAAGTGAAGGGAATTTGTATCACGTGTGATATTAAGGACGCTACCTAGCGATATGTTGATGGGATAAAATTTTCCAACCAACTTCTGACACAATTTCTTAGTTAGCCGTGTCTATACATCTTCAGGTGCAGCTATCGGAATTTGCATACCAGCTATTGAGTGAAATTCAAAGCATACCTACCTATTATCGGTCGGTCACTTCGAGCCAATTCATCGTTAAAAATGTTGAAATAATTTTTTGCGCACGGTGCTATTTTACGATTTGAAGTTAAGAAATCGAATTTCAAAAATAAGTAGTGTTTTAAGCAATATTTATGGAAGAAACTAATGTTCCATAGAATCGGTATGTCTCGCCACTCTGCATTTCTACGAAGACGTCTTATCGTTATTCAGTAGTTTACGATTTTTTAATCGGTAAATTTGTATATTTTGTGTTTAATAGCTCTTTAGCTTTAAATTTAATCTCAAGGTCGGGTCCTTCTGCAAGGGTTCATCAATCAACTTGAGCGTATGTTTTTGTAGGGCTAAACGTTAACTTATCGATTTTCTCAAATGTATTGGGGAAGAATATTGAAAAAGAGTTCGTTGTATCCAGAATCAGGCGAAGACGCAAGTATTTCGTTCAGAAATGTGCTCCCCTGTAGGTTATAGTGCAAGAGTATACATAATGCATCGCCCTCACATTGGATATAGTTTTTGTGTATAGTTCACTGTCTTAGTACTCATATTTCGTTATTATAGGTATGATCTTAGAGCAGCCCTAAAAGTGAGAATTAAGGCCCCCAAGTCCAAAATATGAAATACTTCGGACTCCAAACTGGTGAGCTCGCTCGTGGTTTCTTTAATTTCTATTTTTGAAATGTGAAATATGAAATTGTTACCATTTTGTTCAGCCTATACTATGCAGTGTACTATTTTTTGTTTTACTCGCTTTCAAATACCTATACTTGCTGGGTGTTTTTTTTTTCCTACCTCGTGTTTCACTAATAAACCGATCGAGGAAGGTAGTAACGCATACTAACTTCGATTAATGCATGTCTTTCTACTCTTCACAATGAAGGATTTGCGATATTGATATTGAAGCTAGAAATTTGTTTTTGAAAACATGTAGAACATACACTGAAACACAAATATCTCGTTAAAAATTTAATTTCTGAAGAAATAAAAAAAATGAAAGAATAGCTAAGTTTAAATAAGTAATTGAAAGTGGAACAGTTCTCTTCTACGAAGCTTTTTCACCTACAAACAATAAATGAGAAGTTATGGCTGAAAAAACTGAATTGAAAAGATTACCTACATTACGCAATGTTTTAATTCCCACTGCATGTATTACAAGAATAATCAACTTTAAAGAAAAAGTCGAATTTCATAAAAAATGTTAATCTTTCAATTTCCTGTACGTAAAATGTGCTTCTAACTTTTCCTGTAAAATTTTTGAAAGCTTCATAAAAATTATGTAAAGAATGTCTATTATTTTAACCTTAAAATGCCACTAAATAATTTTTAAATTTTCAACTCAAAATATTTACGAAAATGTTACAATTCTTGAAAAAAATTTTATTGCATTCTTTGACAACGCTTACTTTTTGCGCATATTAAAAAACCCATGACCCACTGTTAAATAATTGTGCTTATGAAGCTGGTTGCAAGTCGGATATCTCACATGGGAAAAAATTAGATCCCTCATATGGCACGATGTTCATCCGAGGAGTTGGAAAATTTCAAAAACAGATAGAAAAGAAATCATTTGGCGTGACGATGGTTGCTATTTACAAATGTTACAAGAAAACGGTACCGCGGCAACGTGGAACAATAAACGGTTAACGAAAGCACAATTATTTTCAACTTTTTAGTTGGAAAGATAATCGTATATAATTTTTTTTTTTTTTTTTAATTTGAATATTGAAAGGAAGGATTTGAACAGTTTTTCTGCGAATATAAATTTAGTTGATAGGGAATGAAAAACTATACTTACACGAAAATTGTTCCTCATCTTTCAGTTATCTACGAAAATATATTATTTCATTTTTGTGAAATAGGTATATATGTATTTGTAAAGAGATATCGATGATAGAATGTACATAGGCCTGAAATATTTTTTTTTTTAAATTATTTAAAGCTCCGATGTATGGTAATCTTCAGTGTGGAAAGTAGGCAAATATGACGTATATAATGGCAGTTAGCGTGGGTCACTACTCGCTATCTTTCTGGTTTAAAAAATGGAACTCGAGATAGAAACTAGAAACACCCGGTATATCGAAGTGGTAAACGGGTGTGTAATTTGGATTTGTTTCCTTCAAAATTTTCACCCGTCACGATTAGGCGAAGTTAATTTTTAGTTTCCTAAGTTTGTCATTTTTTCACTTTTATCAAAATGAATCGAAATTTTCGTATCTCATTAATTTGTCGTTCTATTCTCCAAAATTTTTACGTTAAATTAATTTTGCTTCTCATTTTCTATATTGTTGTGTCCCGAACGCGCCGTAGAATTCGATGTTTCTTTGTATTATTTGAAATTTAATTTTTCAACAGGATGAAAAATGTTATGTGCTTTTTAAATTTCGAGGACGCAATTTGAGTCAGTCAGTCGGCATGATGATTATGTCACAAATTACTTCTAATGTGTTTGAAATTTTCAGTTCGGCAATAATTAAGAAAGAAAAATAGTGGAAAAATGTTTTATGCCAGTAGTTTGTGGACGACTAGTGACGCAGGACAAAGTTATTACGAAACGAAAACCTGCTAATAACGTGAGCGAGTGTTATGCTGGGTATTTTGTGTTGTGCTGTGTTTCTGTCGCCATTGACTGTTGACTGTATGCGATTTACTTTCCATTGACTGTGAAAATTTGGTCGTTTTTTCTGGTTTTGGTTCGGTGCTGAGTTTTTACGCTTCAATTTACAAAGTTAGGCCAGTCAACTTATCATCGTTGCTGAATATGTTCGTACTTGGTACCAACGGTCGTAAAAATAACACCAGGGTAAGCGAAATTTTTAAATCTTCAAATCTTAAATTTTGAACATTTTTAACGTAGCCATTCTGTATAGTAGAATAAATTATTATTAATATATTATTATTATTATTAAGACTGTTTTTTTGTTTGTTTTTTTTTTTAAACCATCAAGTTCTTTTTTCTTTAAATTGACATTTTCGCGCCATCTGATGGTTTGCCCGCTTCGAATGCAATTTGCCCCATCCACGCATCTAACTAACTGTAGAATTCGCGATACAATGCCCGAATAATTACGTGCCCTGTTGACAGTGCTTTTGATTTGGTAAAAACTTGACTTTTTGACCAAAAACAGTTTTTAAAAAGCAGTCTGATCATTTATGTGACGAAAAAAGCCGAGTACGTTAGCCGCACTCGTCACCGCAAAACAGTTGCTTACAATGATAGACTGACACTCTTTCAAGATTTTTCCATTTCTTTTTGGAAATCGCCTGGATGCCGTGAAAAAGTTGATACCTATTATTGGAATTCAAAACTATTTTTTGTTATGCCCGTTGATTGTATGTACCTTTCATACGGAAAGAAAGACCAATGAACACCAAATATGTTGGAATTTGTAACTGAAAAAATTGCGCAGTTCCGCCCAATTTCCTTTCCCTTTCTGTGACGAACATACGTTGATGGCTAAGTGGGCGGTGCAGTTTCTGAAGCCAATTCGCAGCCATATTTTTACCAACTAAAGACCTTCGAGTGAACAGTTCGATTTGACACTGTCTCTCTGTGGGTGTCTGTCCAATGTGAGACAAATTTACAATCGTACCATATATGGGATTTGATTGGTTTATATCATTATATTCATCAGTTCTACTCTTCTACCGTGTCAGCAACCTTTCATTAGTTATTTGTGGAGGTAGCTTTTATATCGCAGCTACTATGGTTCTCGTGACCCTTTCCCCATCACCACTTACAATTAGCATCAAACCTCAGAAACTGTCCGAAGGCAGCTTCGATATAACTGAATTTGTGAATTCGTTTTAAAATGCTTGGCGTTCGATTCTCATTTTTTTTATTTGGTGCGAATATAAATCGGGCATTTGTTTTTATTTTCATCCATTATATCCCGACAAGCTATCACTTCGTGGCCAGCTTCTGTCAACCAATAAAGAATTTTATTTTGTTGTCGAGTTCACCGATCAGTAGTGTCTATTGACGGAACGGTTTTTCTGGGATCCACGCTTAACTTGTTCCCCTTACTCGCTTTTTATCTTATCAGTTATCACTCTAGTTCGCCTCTCACCGTTTATTTCCATTCGTTTACGATTAGATTGTATGAATATTTGACGTTTTCTGGTGTTATAATTAAGTAATTAATTGCAATTGAATTATTTGGTCATAATTTAATCATTTCATTTCATCTCAAGTGCCTATATTAATCGAAGGTTCGGATGGAAATAAATACTGAGAGGCGAACGAGAGTGATAACTGATAAGATGAAACGTGAGTAAGGTGAACACATGTGATAAGTTAGCCGTGGATTCGAGAGAAACTGTTCTATCAACGGACACTCTTCCATCCCATGCAACTTGAACACTGGCGTTAGGAGAGTGGGAAACGTACTCCTTCGAATCCAATCATTTCGAGCACCACACTTTCAACTTCCAGACGTGGTACAAAATGCCGTTGTAATGGAGTTGCCGAGCAGTGAGTGCTGCCTCCTTGCCCTTGCTCGCCTGTTGTTGAAGAAAGATGATGATCGAATGCGAAGCAATGATCTTTCACATCTGATAACTCCAAAACGCCAATTGAATTTGTCGGGTCGGATTTGCCATATCTACCTGCAACTTCCAATTTATTATTTGTTGCTACGTATACTCGAACCTTAATCGCATACTCATACAAAACAGTACGATACTGGAACGTGCCATGTTTCACATCGCTGAGGAAACACTTACTTTCGAAACATTCGATCGAGTAGTTTTGATAGCTTATTTAAGACGGTTATCGTACTCAGCGAGTGTAATTGATTATTAAATGCGCTCTGCGCCACACACTCACGGACGACTCTCAACTCGTGTCTCCTCGCTATTCGAGACTGGTCCTCTCCTTCGTCCTTCGCATTTGTAAGCCATAGTCGAGTTATTCTTCCATGGCCTTCACAGAACTTTTTGGGTTGGCTACACGAGTATAAATAAACATGAATCATCTGGCAAAATACGGATTTGATCAAAATTCGTGCGTTGTCATTTAGAAAAAATAAAATGAAATTAATATTCGTTGGGTTCAGTTCTGCTAAAGTCTCAATGTGGAGAGAAGTTTATTACAACTTAATCGTATTGATCGGCGATAATTCAGGGAGTAGTCTGAACGAATAATAATAATAATAATAAGACGAAGGGGAGCGGTGCGCGCGCATTTCATACTCTCATATTCGCTTTTTATTCTCGGCCCTTGTGGGTCAGTCGATCCGCTCAAAATTGCCCCATCTTGACAGATTGGTTGGACTCAGTGTTGCGTCAAAAGTGCATATTCCATCGTTCAACGCTTTTAGATCCTCTCTTGTGAAAAACATTGCAGGGTGTGGACGATGTATTTTCGTGGAAGATTCATTCAAAGGCCTTTAAATTTTGGACGAGTAGTTGTTTGGAAGCTGCGTCATTCCGGATGGGAAGAACCGAAATAAAATGAACGAGTTTCATTCGAGCGAGAACTAAGGTAAATTTGAGATTTTCTCCGATATTTGCTGTAGCTGAGTTAATGGATGGTTGCAACTTTCAAGAATTAGACTCGAGTATTCGAACAGGCTTCCGCATTTATCCCACTTACTGCCTGTCCCTCTGCGAACGGTTTAAAAGATATTTGTCCTACCTACCCTTCTAAAGCCTGATTTTATTGTACCAGTTTTATTCAGGCGCGAGAGGAAAGGGGTAAGCTGTACCCGGAATCCATCCTCTCTCACAGTGGCTTAGCCAGGGTACTATCGCGGGTCAGAACCCATTCTGGAATTTTTGGAAACTTTCTTCAGAGGCGACGATAGGATGAAACTTTCGGCGGCACTCAAAAGGTCCTATCATTGTTTCCTCAAATGAAAATTAGTCGAATATTATTTCATCGTGTCTCTCGACAGTAGATCGTATGTGTTTTTGAATTTTTGGTGGAGGGGACTTCACCGGATTTTGAGGTGCCTAGCGCCGTACGTCCCCTTCGCTTCACCACTGAACCGCTCGCCACGATTCATAAGAAAATTGGTGAAGATAGAAATACCTAATTTTTAGGTCGTGTATGTATTTTCCAACTATAAGCTCCCCCCTCCCTCCATCCATTGGTCGATCCTGGCTACGCTTCTCTTCTCTCGTCTGTATACGCATGGTTAATCGGCTCGGGGTTTACTGAGAAAGACGGACGACTGACAAGGGTACCGTCGCATTCGTGCCAATTTTTGCTCGACATAAATGGTAGGTAATAAGTGTGCGGCATTTTCGAAATTCCAACGCAGAAAGGGATCCCTAAAAAGGCTGATAACGTCGTGACGCGAATCGGTTGCCTGCGGAGATTCGTGCGTGAAAATTGTTTACTTGGACGAATTTGTTGCACTCGCATTTCGCAGTTAAATTTGTGGCTGTAGGCGAGTGTGCGAGTGCGACATTATTTTCGTATCTCCTTGAGAAATGTCACAGCCTCTCTGTATTCTCGATTTCACCGCAAAACTATGCCCACCGACGCGACGCTGATTCTATTCGCAAATCGAGACGTCGCGTCGCTGATTTGGGCTTTTCGTCGTCATCCACCTTCCAACCTTCGATTTTTATTGTTAATTAAAAAATATTCTCACGTTCGTTTGAACGTATATATTCGGCTCGTGCGTTTTGATTTCTGACGAATTTTTTTTTCCTCGAGTGATTTGAACGCAACCTCGACTCAGTATCGCATATCGGCCCCAAAGAGTAACCTTGTTTGTTAGTTGTCCGTTGTTAATTTACACGTAAAGGTATATTTATACTGCTGTATGTATGTATGTATGTATGTATGCATGTATGCATGTATGCATGTATGCATGTATGTATATATATATATACATATATATATATATGTATTTATGAGACGGGTATATTTTATAAAGTTCGATTAAAAGTTTAGTGTTTTTTTTTTTGTTCTTCTGTTTTCTTTTTATTTCTCGATTTTCTCTCTTTCTCCATCCTTCCCCATTATGCATTCTTTTTTATTTTTTATTATTTTCATTTTGAAAATTTAATGTAAAATACCTGTCGCCACCGAGTGTGAATATTAACTGGTGTTGTGTTTAACGGACGTGTGTTGTCCATGTATTTTGCGGGCATCCACATTAATAATTTATGCGAACCGATTCGGCGAATTTGTTATTAAAAAAAAAAAATCAAATTACTCTTCGTCGGTGTACTCGTACGTTTTGTCGAGTTTAATTTTATCAAATATCATTGAAAGTTTGAAACAGATACCGACTCTACTCTGTAACTATCGTTTTCGAAGGGACGGATAAAGCATGCGTATTTTGATTAACAAAGAGGTCGTCGGAAAATTTCGTTACTTGTAAGTTTATAATTTTCAATTTGATTTTTCGTTATCGCATTCGTAAAATGTGAATTGACCCGAAAATTTTGCGGAAGCTGGAAAAAAATAAAAATAAAAATAAAAATAAAAATAAAAATAAAAATAAATAAATCGAATAGGTATGTTGTGAAACTATTTTTATTTCAATTTCATCGATCGTTTGTGTAGCTGCCAGGGTGACAATCTCAGCTACGAAATCACTACGTAGCACTGTGCTGGACCGTTCCAGTGCTGCCAAGGAGTAAGGGTGTGCTACGCAGCTACAACCCTATGGCGTTTCCTTCTTAAATCGCAATAATTCAATAATTTCAGTAGCTTATCATTACTCGCCCATTACTAGAAATATTATTTTCAGTTCTCTGATTTCAGCTCACTTCACACACCTTCTCCACCCCTTTGAAATTTTCTGTTTAAACTACTTTTCGAGTTCCCCTGGGTAATTTGAAAGTTTTTTCTTAAGCTAGCTTACACATATTTCGTATAAATCACTGTACTGCAAAATCAATAATTAGAAACAACCGAAAATTTTGAATTCAAAATAAAGACAACTCACGAACTACCGAAAAATTACAATTTCAAGTTGATCGACTGACCAGATATTCATTTTTATTAAACATCTAACACCAAAATAACGTTGAAGATTTTGTCTATAGTTGTTGAAAATAAATATATATTATATCTTTGAAGAAGCTACCGATTTTTTTGCTGAGAAAAAAAAACTAAAAAATAGAATAGACTCAAAAAAATTTTTTTTCGAAAAACCGAAGGTAGTAGGGAAATGAGAATACTATAAAATGTTACCAGCTTCTTCTATCTTGTATTATGAAGAATTGTTGGGACTTCCTAGGCCCTTTTTTAAAATTTTTCAAAACTGAAATAGAACGACTTGAAAAATTAATTTTTAAAAAATCATGAAGATGCCTTTAAAAATATTTTATTATCCAAATCCGTGTCAGTGAATAACTCCTTTACTAATTGTGAAGATATGAATGAACTTTGATCAAAAAGAAGTTTATCACTTTTCTAAAAAGCAGTACTGTAGAATGTAGTCTATTCTTATTTTATAGAACGGTGAAACCTCATTGAAAAGGCACCTCTCAATAATGGACCCTCCCCTAATGTACAACAGACAGGGTTAAATAGTCCAGTGAAACAGACTTCACATCCAAAAATGAGAAATATAGGCGGCCATGTAAGTCTATTATCGGCCTAAATGCCTAATTTGCTTGTTCAAACTTGGTTGTGATTCCCATAAAGACAATAGAAATGTTTTATCATAACTGTTTGCTACCCATTTACAAAAAAAAAAAAAAAAAAAATAATACTGTAGTAGAAAATTATATTTCGTTTAGAGTAAACAGAATTTTAAATTATGTGTATTGCAGGTTTCGTTCATTCTAGGTTTTAAGAATCATGTATGTATAGTGCCTGGTTCATCTAGCTTTGCTTAGATGTGGAAATTAGAAAAAATTTTAATTTAATTCAAACTGAGAAATTTTATAAATATATTTTTATAACAAATCTCGATTCTCTAGAATAAAATTAAAGATTGCAACTATAAACTAATTACTTGATTAGTTATAAATCATAATAATCGTAAGCAGCTCAGGCCTACCAAAATTCGCTAATAAAACCTTACCTATCCCTTACTTTTAGCCACGCGAATTTTTCATCTAACATCATTCGTTGTTATCGCTTAACGCGTTGATGGATAAATTCAGATGCTCATATTCCTGTTTAACAAATTTCCTCAAACTTGGAAATTATCTAGATGGTTTTTTTGTACCCAAAAACCCCTTTCCTGTAAATTTCAATAACATTGTTGATCTAGTTCTTCAGAATGCCATTGCATACTGTGGCAGCCGCCACACTACTTCGGCACATAATAGTACTTACTTCCTCAAACCCTGTCACCCGGCACCGTGGCCGAGTGAGTACGGTGCTGCCTTTTGTGACGGTGAATAAGGGAGGTTTTAGGTGTTCAGCCGGTACGGGTTCGAATCCCCGTGCCGCCTGAACACCTAAACATACATACATACATACATATATACATATATACATAACATACATACAATATTGCTCATATCGTAGTATACGGATTAATAGGGTAAGGTCACATTTTATTTCTCCCTTTTGCGTCACAACAGATTGACGAATTTCTATGAAAAAGATAGCAATCGAAAGAGCTTCGAGTGCAAAATGTGTCAAGACAAATGATATTTTCCAAAATTCGATTGAGGAGTGAAAATTTAAAGAAAAAAAAAAAGAGTAAAGGTGGGCCCAGACTAATGGCGTCAGAGCAGATGGACAGAATTTTTACGATGATAAAAAATTTGAAAAGGAACCGTAGTAGACCCCCGACTAAATGCGTTAATCTTTATCTGTACAATTTCGTGCGAATAATTCGCACAGCCACAGCTAGTTTTATATTATAGCGAAAATTTGAAAATTTCAAAAAACCGCAATTCGAAAACTATGAGCGGATCCTGCCCATCTTCGAACTCAACTGAGATGTAGATCCAAAGTATATACATGCCAAATTTCGCTCCAATCTGTCCAGAAATAGACCCCTTTGTTAATAAATTTCGTTGCATCCCATATCTATATAATTATGCGTATATATACATACAAACTATTGAAAGGAGGGTAGGAGGTTGGTTTTCTAGTCTGGGAAACACGATCGGAAAATCTATTGTGAAATTTTCCCCAAGTCGTGACATGCCACCCTTCGAAGTTCGGTACATTCTACAAATTCCACCTAAAAAGAGACGAGAGTAGGTGCCTACCATAAAATGACTGATATTTTTTTGTATTCTCATTTTCAACAGTTTAGTTTTAGCTGGAACTCTTTTTCTTAGTATTTTATTTGCAGAAAACTTGGATTACTTCTTCAGAAATTTATTACTTATTTTCAGCAACGATACAAAGTTTTGAACATTATTTGAACTTTAAATATATAATATACATTAAATTCATTGTCAATAGGTCTTGTTGAAATATTAAATTCTCGGAATTTCTTGTTTAAGTCTTTGTGAGTTATCCTGTTGAGAATTTCAAATTTATTTTGTAGTTTCAATGATTAATACTAAACGTACGTACTTTCATAAGGAACATTTTGCTAACTACCTCGTATACATCTATCTCCCAAAGTAGTTTAAGGATTAACGAATAATTGCTTTCAGTTAATGAATGAAGATGTTTTTGAGATTATAGATGAACAACGTCTTGGACCCCGTGGTCGCTTGACAGCTTCAAATTGAGATTTTCGCACGGCTTCTAAGAATACTTGATCGGTATTTTTGTTGAAAGTTGCCCCGTTGTTAAGACTGTTGCCGAGGATCGAAAAAATAGAACAGCGTTCTGATCAATTTAAATGGAGCTGCATCATTTGCGTTTACGACTTGTCGTATTTTATTTTCCGAGTCATTTCGTTTAAAATATTTTGCGAATTGATAAATAATTGTCAATTGCTTTATTAGCTGGGATTAAATGACCGTATCAGAAAGTAGTTGAAAAAATAATTTTATAACGATTATTTTATTAACATACGTAGTTTTATGACAAGTAATATATGGTGGTAATCATGTCGTGAATTGAGTTATCACTCGTATGTAATAAATTATTCCGGCATCTAAATTTATTTAAAAAAAAAAAAAAAAAAAAAAAAACATATTTTCTTGTATTTTGCAGTCATTATGCAAATTGTTTATTGTTTACAATCCTCCAAAACTGCTACATTTCGTGAAAAAATAAAAAAATAATAAACCGGTTATTTTTTAGGGAAGTCGACGACTCGCGACAAAAATTATGATTTTTTCATCTTAAATACTTGGTTAGATATTGCTGATATTTTCTTCCAGTACATTTAGTAAACCGAGTACAAATTTCTTGAAGGTAGGAGACGTTGGTCTGTCTTTAATATCTCTGTGGATCTACGTTTAACATTTAATGGTAGTAGGCTATAATTTTCTTGACCCATGAACTTATATTTGACTTATCTAAAAAAATTCACAGGTTTCCCACTTTGTAAGAAGAGAGCATTGAAAATGAATTAGAAAAATAATTATACAATTTTTGTTTTTATCATTCTCATATTTTCTCCATAAATAAGAAACAATTTAATGTTACTTTATTTTTCATTGTCATTTTCTCCTTCAACTTTTTTTACCCTCTTAGTCTTCACACATAAAACATTATTAAAAATTAGGTGGTGGCGACTTTTTCACAAATTGACTCGAGAAGTATTTTCTGTGCTGAAATTTTATTTTAAGAATAATAAAAAATCCTAAGTTCACGATACCATCTAATTTTTAGCATGTTTTCAAACCTGTTAATGAAGTTGGGGTTGGGAGTGACATAGTTTTCTATTTCATGAAAAATTGTGATTTTTGTCATAAAAATCAGAAATTTATGTTACTATAATAAACGTGAAGCTCAGAAATTTGTTCGCCTAAAATTCTCCTTCACTATTTCTTGCGCATGTGCCAACTGTCCAAATTTTTTGAGTAACAAATCTAACAGTGTTATTACATCTATGCTAGTAAAAGTCTTAGGTTGGCACAAGCCAAAGTACCGCAAAACAGTGCTTCAGTTCTTGTATGCGTGTTATAAAAGTGCTGTTACTGTTACACACAGCAGCTTCACTTGCGTAGTGTCTAATAATATTGTTTTAACCCCCTTTTTTGCAGACTTAAATGAAGCCGGATGAAAAAAAAAGAAAGAGTGAGACAGAGAGAATCATATCCACCACACCAACCATGAGTCAAGCAATAAAAAAAAGAGGAGATAAGTTTTTTTTTAATTTTCTTTTCTATGCCTTTTCCTTCGATTCAAGAAATGTTTTGTCCATTTTCTGTTTTCGCAGATGGTAAAAATTGGTCACCTTGCTCCCATGGGGGCTACAGAGTTCCTTGAAGGTAATAAATGTTCCCTAGAATAACATAAATTTTTGTGGAAAAAATCTTATGTAAATCTTTCTAATGATTCTGAAATGATAGTGTTTTCAACCGTTTTTAGTCCGTTTTGTTTTATGGTATATATGTAGTGATGTAAGGAGGAGAAATTCGTTCACCTAAAATTCTCTTTTATTATTTCGCTAAATTAAATGGGCATGTGTCAACTGTTAAATGTTCTCATTGTTTACACAAAATAACGAATCAAACGGTGTTACCACATTTATACCCTATAAGCACATCATCGTTTAGCTTTGTGTCCAGTTCCATAATCAAACAACCTGTTATCAAATAGCGCTAATAATACTGGATGTTTTTTAATATCGATCAGAGCCTATATGATACGAGTGTATAAGTTCAGAATTTACATTTTTTGGAAACAATCATTTTCTTACCCTATTATAAATAATTGGTCTATGTAGGATAAATGTTACATCGTTACTAGTCTTCATCACTAAGTAGTTCATATTCGATCATAACATTTGGAAATGCTTTCTCTTAATTGGTAAGTGCAATTGAACGTGTAGGTGTATTTATGCAGCTCTGAACTTATCGCTCCGATTTCTCCAATGTGATTATAGAATTACATTCTTACTGGTTTTTTTTGGACTTTGGTCCGTTACTGCATAGAACCCGTAATTTCTCTGCTTAAGAAGCAATTAACGGGCAAAGTGTGATGCAAGTACAGTATTTGCCCAATGCACTCGCCCTCGATTCACGATAGTCGATTACTGTTACTTGCACCATCTCGTATTCTTATGCAGAAATAATACACTGGATTCATTCTTGATGATTTCACTCCGTCGTATTCGCGTACTCGCTTCAATCCTATGAATCACTTAATGACACATTGACGCGCTTACTTTCTTGTTTAACAGAGACAGTGTCAACTTACGTTATCAATCCATTTAGTAAGGATGCCGGCAAAGATCTTGGGGAACCAGTTTTTACTTTGTAATAAAAAAATTATGGCGACTAGCAGATCGAATTTACACTTTTCTAAATAAGAAATCTGTAAATCATATTAGAAAATGTATGGATTTCTCGAAATAGATACAACAACTCAGAATTTAATTTCAGGGCCTAACAGTCCAGTCAGTGGGTTCTGTCAAAGATAATTTCGTTGAGGAAAACAATAGAGAATTTTCCATAAAAATAATTTATGATTTCTACTCATTTTAATTGCTTGCATTTTGACATTGGTTCTACCCTTCCTCCTCTGTTGACTCTGGCCTCTTAAATATGAGTGAATGTAAGACTAACCTTCAGGTGGTTTACCTTTGATTCTCGTACTTATTATAAATTATTTGATTTTATAATTCATTCATCGTATATTACGTCTACACTAAAGTTGTCAGAAGCTGTTACCATTTGTGTTTCCCTCCACCATCTCGTTCCTCTCTATTACAACTCATGAAGAAAATTTTTAAAGACATGGAATATTAAAATCTCTGCGTATGTGAGGGACCTATAACCTGGTAGTAAGGAGGAAGTTATTGACTACTCTCAAAAGTTGAAGGAATTTTCTCTATACTATCGATCGGATAGGGTCTACCCTCATTTTATTAGAAGAAAAATGATTGATCTGGCGGAAATATTCGTCCGACTGTTTTTGACTATATTTGCGGCTACATATATAGTTATCACTTTATGCATTTAATTCTAAGGAAAATGTGTAATTTTGTTTCTTCGATTTTTACTTTTTTAGCTCTTAAATTCTGGAATGCCTTCTTTTCGTTTATTCTACAAGAAAATATTAAAATATTGCGTTTTATGAACAACTTTTTTTAAATTGTTAACTTTACTGAAGGTATACTTCGTACATATAGGTATGAAGAAATTGATACTCATTCTCTCATTCTCCTCCTAATTTTACTGTCGTTATCAGTCAGATTAAAATCAAACAATACCTATCGTAGAATTACAGATGGTACTATAAGCGTAGGTACCTACGTAGGTACCTATAGTTCACCTCGAACTCGTATCCGCGAGTACCTTTTTTTAGTGCAGCGTTCTCAAACTTCTACGGCCATGGAACTCGTAACGAATCACTTTTATTTGAGGAACCCCCAACACTTTACGAAAATTTAACCATACTTAGTAATAAAACTGTTGAAACATGCAAAACAAATGTTTAAAAGTTTTTTTAATTTGAAGTTGGGTACCTACCCTGTAAATAAACCGTGGAACCCAATGTGGGAGGCACTGCTCTTATCTATTTTTTTATGAGTTATAATTATCACAATTCCAGGGTCTGTTTTACTTGGAATATTGCGCACGTTTACCTATTAATGAAAGGAGAAATCGTGAATTGGTCGAGTTATGAAATTATTTCTGTATATGCTGTAATATGTTTCTATTTAAAAATTTGAGAATAATTCACCATTATGGACTAATGGAAAATGAGATTTCACATTTCACTGATATGTATCCATTATGTACGAAACCAGTTAAACGTATTCGGAAAAAACTTGTTAATTTAAAACCAGTAAGTATAAAATATACTCAGTTCATAAGTAGCTGGTAGGTACTTCAATATCCACCATAATTGATATGATTAGAAAAACAAAAAATTATTCATCATGCACCTGTCGATTATTTCATGCAAATAATTTTAATAATTTTTAAAATCTATTAACACCCACTTCCCACGTAATAGCCGTGCTCCGATGTAATGAATTGTCTGATGTGACAAGAAGGTGCTTCACTAAAACTTTCAAGTGTTGATTAAGTTTTGTTAGAAGTTAGTTCTCAGTTTTACGTCTCGTTTGTAGACTTGTGTCGTTTTAATTCTGTGAATCGGAAAAATCAAAAAAATTGATATCTCAGATAGAAATCAAATCGAACGAATGATTTAAAAAAAAAAGTTAATGACGCACTTTTTGCCATATCGAACAGATCCAATAATTTACTTACGTACTTATATTTGAATCCGCTCTGTCGAAAATACATCCGTTATCCGTTATCCGTCAAAAATAATTTCGCAATCCATCATGATGAGGTCAAGTTAACCTCATCATGGTGGATTAATGGTTATATAAAAAAAAAAACTAGATAAAGATCATAGATATCACTAAAACAATGATCCAGATCAAGATCATAGATCTTTTGTTGAGATCTTTAATCTAAAGATTAGTGTGGAATACCTTGTTGTGAGAGATATTCTCACCAGAAGGAAATTCTACAGAATTTAAGCGTGTTCAGCCACTTTGTACACAAGTACGGGTAAGCCAGAACCAGACCAAACACTGGGGATTTTAGAGCCAATTCGGGTGGTTTATATGTGGCTTATTTACACGCGCACAAACACACGTATGTAAGAGAATACGTATGTTGGTGAGAACGGCCAGGTTGCATCATCCCCTATCGAGATAAGAGATGGCTAGCCGGTTCGTGTACGAATCTTGATATCATCTTATTGTGTCACAATTTGGTACTCGTACATTACCTGCAAGTACATACAGGTAATTACAATCGAACGAGTTTTGTGTGTTTAACGTCACAAGGACGATTATTTTCCTGCCCTTTGGGGCAGCGACTATCGTCGAGGGGTCCAAGCCCCTTTACCTCATACCAGTGAGTCCCCACAGCTACTCCCCCCAGTTTTTGTGCTGCAAAAATGATCAAAACAGGCAGGCCTGGGGGGACTTGCAGGTTTATGAGCGCTTCTTCTGGTCTGCCTCCTACTTGGCTAGTGCGCTTCCAACAGCAGCGCCGATGCATTCATATGATTGCCATCTTGCGTCAGAGCACGCCTGGTATTGGGCGCAACTGCCTTCTCCCCTACGCCTAGGTGGACAATTTTTTGTGTAGGCATACAGATGGTGGTGGGAGTGAGGGGGCAGCGGTCGCTTGAAGTCTCCGATGTTAAGGCGGCCATCTTCGCCTTCTCGTTTGCTGCGTTCTGCTGTGAAGAGGAACTTCATCGGTTCCCTGGTCTCTGCGGGCTTCGACTCCAATTTTGGGGGTTCCGGAATCCGGGTTGGTTCTGGTGGTGACTGGGGAGGAGAGACTATCGGGGAAGCGGAGTTGTTATCTCCGCTAGGAATTCGTCTATGGGAGGAGCTGTGTCCATGAGCAGCTCCTCCTCTATCCGATCCAGCTCCGTTTTCTGCTCGATTTTCCGCTGAGTTTGTGAGAGCTCAGCGGTTCTTCGAGCAGTCTGGGAGGTGGCGGACTTCAGGATGGTATCAGTTGGCAGCGACATTAGAATAGGTTGTTTTGGAAAAAAGGAACCAAAAATATTATTTCAGAAAACATGTCCAAGATCTATGGCAGTTCTGAAGCGGGTGAATTTACTGCTGTTTTCGATTTACCATTACAGTTTCGTTTCATTATTTTCACATCTTCTTATCAGTATGTAGAGGGGATAGCGATTAAAATTCTCAGCCGTATGCAAGTTTTCCGGTTAAGTTCTGATTGGTTTAAGCAAAGTTATGCCTGAAATAAACTCATAGAACATATTTTTCGAATTATTATTACAAAGGAATCTCCGCTTGTGACGTCACAACGTTGAGATTATCTTTGTGTTTGATGGTAAACGCACATTGCGATGTTTATTTCCGTATCGCACGTGGATTTGTTTATTCCTGTCGTTTTCTTTTTGTTGGCATTCCTCGTTTGCTTATCTCTGGAGTTTCTTTTGTCTCACGGAGTTCCGATTTTCGTGGCATATTTTTTAGCGGGTTTTAATTTACTTAGTGGATATTACTTTTTCGGGAGTAAATTTTATTTTCTTCGCATTAGCCTCTCAGACATGCGAGAAGGATGGGAATTTATACGTTTTTTACTGCCTAGGGGCCTGCCTCTTTTTTGTGGGCTTATGGGGGCCTCCGGATCGAATGTTTTAGTGGTAACATCGTCCGAAAATCTTACTGACTTTTTTGATGTTTTCTGTTGTGAATTATTTATTTCACATTTTTCGACAGATTTTTCTGTGTTTGTTGGTGAATCCGTCTATATATTTTCTACGTTCTCCCTCTGCAACCTTTTTATTCTTTTATCGTCACTTACCATGTATGCAGGCTTCAATCTGTCAATTGAAATTGTTTGAGATTCGCCTGCAATGAGTATCACAAAGTTTTTCTCATCTTGTGATACTACTTTGTAAGGACTGGCGTATGGTTTCTCCAGCACAGATCTCATTTTTTCGTCTCTAACAAATACGTGTGAAGTATTGGCCAAGTGTTTTGAGACATAAGTTGGCATCATTTCTTATATTTTGTACCATGATTTTGGGGCTAACTTCCTTCGATTCTGTGAAGAAGTCCCCTGGTGGCGTAGCTCTTTGCCAAATGCTGACTGTGCTGCAGAGTGGCCTGTATCCGTTTGGAGGGCAGATTGAAGACCTAAGAGGATGGTAGGAAGTACTTCTACCCATCTCTTTATATCATGTGACATGATAGAGGCTTTGAGTGCTCTGTGCCATCTCTCAATTTTGCCATTGGCTCGAGGATGGTAAACTGTGGTATGACTGTATTGAACACCAAGCTTCTTTGATTGCTCTTGGAAGAGCGAGCCCTCAAATTGGCGACTGCAATCCAGGTGTCGTATAACCTGGCAGCTACAGTTGGATCTCTCATCTCATGTAGAGGAATTGCTTCTGGCCATTGTGTTATCCTGTCTATTATTGTTAACAGGTATCTGTGTCCTTGTGATGGTGGCAATGGGCCTACCAAGTCCATATGTACAGTTTTAAACCACTCTGTTTGTTTGAAGGGTTTGAGGGGCAAGTGAGTGTGTCTTCCTACTTTGGATTCTTGACAGTTCAGGCAACTGCGAACCCATTTGTTGCAGTCAGACTTCATTCGTAGCCATACAAACCTTGCCAAAATTAAGTTAGTACTACATTTTGGCCCAACATGTGACAAATTATGTACACTGTTGAAAGCCAACTTGCGATATTTTACCGGTAGAAATGGCTTATTCTTACCTGTACTGATGTCACATGTTAATAAAACATCAGTACCGGGAATTTTTCGCTTTCTCAATTTGAGAGTATCTTACAATTCTGCATCCTTAAGCTGTGCTTTAGCTATTTCAGCATAAGGCAATTGTACAGGAGCTGAGATACCTTCGATTCTACTCAAGGCATCAGCTGGAGTGCTAAGTTCTCCACTTATATACTGAATGTTGGTAGTCAATTGACCAATATAGTCTAATTGTCGCGCTCTTCTCGGCGATGCTGGTTCTGCTTTTTGTGTGAAGGCATATGTTATGGGTTTATGGTCAGTATACACAGAAAAACATCTACCCTCTAATTGGTGCCTGAAATGCTTCAATGCAGCCAAAATTCCGAGCAATTCCCTATTGTACATGCTATAGTTCTTTTCTGTTTTTGAGAGCTTCCTCGAGAAGAAAGATAGCGGTAACTTCTTGTTGTCTATGTCAAGTTGGTACAGGGTTGCACCAATAGCAAAATCAGAGGCATCAGTACTCACGCATAACGGCAGACTTTCGTCTGGATGAGCCAATAGAGTTGCATTTGCCAGTGTATCTTTGATTTTCTCAAAGGCCTGTTCGACTTCTTCATTCCATTCGAGTGGAGTTTTATCTTTCTTTTTACTTGTCTTAATTAGTGCAAACGGTTTACTTTGTTTGGCTGCTGCATTCTTCATGCAACATGTATAGAAGTTCACCATCCCCAAGAAATGCCTAAGTTCAGCGACATTTAAAGGTTTTGGGAAATTCAGTATTGGCTCTACCTTGGTCTTCAGGGGGGAAATGCCTTCGGTTGAGACTTTGTAGCTGAGAAAGTCAATTTCAGTCTGTGCATATAAGCTTTTGCCTACGTTGATGTGGATGATAAGCCCGGCAGCGTGTATACGCTGTATGACGGCTCTTACATTCTCCTCGTGCTGTTGCTCACCGCCTTCAGAGCATATGCAGATATCATCCAAGTATGCGTATGCAAACGGCAATTCCCTAAACAGTCCATTGATAAATCTCTGGAAAGTTTGTGCTGAGTTGCGAAGTCCAAACGGCATTCGAAGGTATTCGAATAATCCAAAGGGGGTTATAACCGCTGTCTTTAGTACATCCTGGTCAGCCATAGGAATTTGGTGGAATGCCCAGTTGATGTCAATTTTGGTAAACATCGTTTTACCCTTCATATTCGCATTGAAGTCCATTATATTGGGGACTGGATAGCAATCAGGAACTGTTTTAGCATTTAAGGGCCTGTAGTCTCCAACAATTTGCCACTCTCCACTTGCAATTTTGGTCATGTGGATAGGGGAGCTCCATGAGCTTTTTGAGGGGCGACATATACCCTCCTCAATGATGGGATGGAAGTACTCCCGTGTCGCTTTGAGTTTGTCAGGCAGTAACATTCGTGCTCTAGCTTGGCAAGGCGGTCCTTTATTCTCTATATAATGAACAGTATCATGTTTATAGGTAGGATGCCTACGAATTGATGATTGAGTGACTTCAGGATAGTCACACAGGATCTGTAAGAGTTGTCCATCGACTTTTGTACAGCTGGATATATTTTTGTCCAGTCTGTAAGCATGAGTTTTGCCATCCACACCATATTTAGATTCACTATCGATCAGTTTGCCATTTTTAAGGTCAATGATCAGGCCAAAATGTGTAAGAAAATCTGCACCCAGGATTGGGTTTGGAACATCAGCAACTGTGAAGGACCATGTCATGTTTTTACTAAGTCTGATGTCCACTTTGCTGGTTTCAAGTCTGTAAGCTGGAAGGTTTTGACCATTCACAGTACGGAGATAGTATTTTGGAGAGAGTACTTTTTGATTTCTACTTACTGGAAATATACTCAGGTCTGCACCTAAGTCTATCAAGTACCATCTCTTGTTAGTCCTGTCCTTAATGAACAGGCGGCATGAGTGTTTTTCCAAGGGGTCTTTGGCTGCATAGATGGCCCCTTGTTCTAGTTTGATGCCTCCTTGGTATAAGATTTGCCCCACTATTTGCATCTGTTGTTACATTTGGTGGCTTCTGCTCCAAACCAGTTATGAAAGAAACAACTCTTATCATCCCAATTTCGAGACTGGTTTTTAGGAGATGATGTTTGTGGGGGAGTTGAACTCTGATACCTATTGTTGGAACTGGATCTGTGGTCTCTGGACGGGGACTGTAGTCCTTTGCTGTTGCTACTACTGTCGTTGTTGTTTCTACTTTTTGATCGTTGTCGCCAGCTACTATTGGATTTGCTTGAGCTTTGGCTTTTGTTCCATTTTACTTCATCAGTCAACTAAGCTATTTGAGCTCGAACTGTCCATTCTCTGCAGACACTACACTTACCAAAGGCTTTGACCTGATATATGGCAGTGCATTGTCTGCTGCTTTCGCAATGAAGTCCAAGTCTACGGATATATTTACTATGGTCAAACCCATGGCGGCTAGGCACTGCACAACACTTTGGGGTGGTTGCTTGTAGAATTGGTTGCCTATGACAGAAGGGGCTATGATATTATCCCCCTTCTGTCTTAACTTTGCCATGAAGATTGAGGGTTTGTCATCCCCCATCTTCATACCACCCATCACATCATCAATAATTTGGTTCTTTGTTTTTTCAAATACATTCTTCATCTTCTTGAAGAACCAGGCATATTTGTCATCTTCTGTCAAAGGGCATTCCATGAAGTCCGGAATGTGGTGGATTTTCTGTGGGGGCATGCCTCCACAGATGTAGAGATATAGCTGGTTCGACTGTATGTTCTCAGTCTTGAACCTGCCTTCCAAGAGTGTCAACCATAGATCTACCTCATTGGGTAGAAATTCCGGGATCTCTATCCTTCGTCTGTAGAAGTTGGGGCTTTGCCCTGGCTGAACTGCAAAAGCTGCATAATTTGTGCTAAGACTTCAGCTGTCAGCTGTGGCTGACTACTACCTCCCTGCGATGGTTGTGGGTTACCATTTCCAGTTGGTGGTGGGACCATTGCTATGTCTTTTTGATGACAAGCGTATTCCACAGTACTATTTCCTTCCCTGCTGGTCAAAAACACTGACTCCTGTGTTTGTAGGACAGGTGTTTTTGGGTCAAAACTTTGGCTTAAAGTTCGACCACTTCTCAACGTTTTAACTGCTAGATCTTCTTTATTTATTGCAGTTTCCAGTCGTACCAGTTCTGGGTGTTGAGGGCCTTTTTCCAAATCTGATGGATTTTCTGTGTCGAGTCGAAGTTGGGAGGTTGGGAGATGAGTCCAACCTTCTTCCTCCAGGTCTACTGTCTGGTTTCTCTTTGTTTGTATATTTTAAAGAGAGGGGTATGAATTCCCACTTCAGCAGACTCTACTTCGATGACCAAAGGTGTCTTAGTCTGCAAAAAATGTTTATATTTGCCGAGCAAGCAAGTTTCTCGCCAGCTCACTGCTCCAAATTTTAGTAAAGCGTAGTGCGCCTCAAGACACCGCACAACGTAGCCAAAAATCACGTCGGGGTCACCACTGTGGAATACCTTGTCGTGAGAGATATTCTCACCAGAAGGTAAATTCAACAGAATTTAAGTTTGTTCAGCCACTTCATACATAAGTATGGGTAAGCCAGAACCAGACCGAACACTGGCAATTTTAGAGCCTGTTCGGATGGTTTATATACGGCTTATTTACACGCACACAAACACACGTACGTTAGAAAATACGTACATTGATGAGAGTGGCCAGGTTACATCATCCACTATCGAGATAAGAGATGGTTGGCCGGTTTGTGTATGGATTGTGACATCATCCCATTGTGTCACAATTTGGTACTCGTACATTACCTGCATGTATTTGCAGGTAATTACGATCGAACATAATTTGTGTGTTTTACGTCACACGGACGAATATTTGCCTGCCCTTTGGGGCGGCAACTGTTGTCAAGGAGTCCAAGCCCCTATACCTCATATGGGAGAGTCTCCACAATAGGTATATATGTATTTTATTTCCTATTCTAAAGTTGTTTTGTATCTTTTTTGAAGAATTATGCAAAAAAAAAAAGGGAGATTAATAAATTTAGTTTAGAAAAATTATATTTTACCAGCTTTAACCTGCAGCTTCACTCGCAGTTATGCAGCAAATAGGTATGCTTAAATTCACAACGCATTGGGTGAAGTGAAGAGAGAAGAAGTATACATTTATAGCTACTTTTCCTATTTTAATGAGTATTTTAGTGATAATTGGAATGATCATGAACATAAGGTAAACTGCTAGTTTTGGATCATTCCAAGTTGTGGATAAGTTTTCAAGGTATTGCACAGTTGTAAAAAATTTCAATAGAGTGTAATCTTCTCTCCATAAATGCTGCACATCTACTCTTTAATTCAACCTTTTTTATGTACATGAGCAGCAAAAAAAAATGAGAAAAACTCAAAATATTAAAGGAGCGGTTAGGAATTTAACTTACGCCCTCATGAAGTATTCATCTGAAAGCACAGTTTCTTACCCATTGGAATCTCCATTTAGGTATATTTATCTGCAATATTAATTTACAACATTCTCAACATTTAAATTTAAAAAAAAAAAAAAACTTTACTCTTTCACCTCAAGATTTCTCAACCGTTATTGTAGATAGAAAGCTGAAATCGATATTTTTGAAAAGAGGAGAAAATTTTCTTAAATTCAGAATTAAATTAACTTTTTTTTTCAAAAACTATCCATAAAAAAATGTTAAGTTTTGTTCTATTTTCTTCCGCCATTAGCTCACATTTACTTTGTTTTAAGTGAAAATTAATGATGGAAATTAACTTGTAGTTGAGATATAGAAGGATCTCTACTGAAAATTTTTTTATATCACCATTAGTTTTTAAAATAAATAACAATTTAAAAAATGACAAATTTCTTAATAATTTTCAGTTTTTTATGGAATTTTTCTGAAAAACTAATGTCGATAAAGAAATAATTTTTCAAAAAGAATTTGAGAAAGGTTTTTCCTCTTTTCAATAACATAAACCCTGGATTTTTAGCTGCAATCGCAGCATAGAAATCGTGAAACAAGAGGGGAGCAGTTTTTATTTCATGCTTTTTTTCAGTTCACTAACACGTAGGTACGTAGGTTTGTGCAGGTATTTTTCGAATCATGCAAAATGAATTTGTCACTTTTCAATGTCATAGAGGGCTAAAATTTGGCACAGACATTCATCTTGGATGACAATAGTGTTCTGTCATAATTTTGGGATCCCAGTATCCAAGTTGCAAATGCTGGGATATCAATTATGGGGATTATTTCTTTAAAATTACATGTTTTTTAATATCTTGCAAAATGAATTTAACTCACTTCCGGATGTCGTAGAGGGCTGAAATTTGGCCCACATACTCATCTACTAAGTAACTTTAAACAAGACTAAAAATTAATAATATAAAAATAAATAAAAATAAATAAAATTTTTATAAAAACATGCTTTTTTAAAAATTAAACTTAAATATAAAAAAATAATTTTTTTACTAGAACAATTTACCAATCAATTGTACCACATTTTATAAAACGTTAGTTACTTTGAAAACAACCAAAAATTAACTACAGTTTTAAATAATGTTAAATATCTTTAATTTTTGTCTATAAAAAGAAAAGTGTGGGCCCTGTTCAACAAAGTCGTTCGATAAATTATTAAATTTTCACATTACATTTGAGAGTAGATGAAAAATGTCAAAAATTACTTAATAATATTTTTTCAATGTCTGATTGTATAATATAGGTATCTTAATGAATGTGAATGGGTAAAAATTTTTGGAATATGATAAGAAAATATTTCAGTACTAATAAAATTTTATGCTTTGGTAGATTTTCAAAACAATAATTGAAGCCGTAATGAGATCATCGCTTAATATTCATAAAGATGGCCTATGGCTAAACCTGTCTAATGGTGCCTCATGATAAAAAAATTGAATTTGATAAATTTATTGCATAGTACCTACGCTTTTCTTTTTAGTCAAAAATCAAAGATGTTTGACATTACTTAAAATTGTAGTTAATTTTTGGTTGTTTTCAAAGTAATTGAGGTTTTAAAAAATGTACAATTGATTAGTAAATTGTTCTTATAAAAATTTTTTTTTTACTTTTTAGTTCAATTTTTTTCAAATTTTTACAAATTTTTCTATTTTTTAAGTCGATTTGTTTTTTTATTACTCAGACAACCAGAAACAACATATGGATCAAAAAATAAAAAGGATGAAATCATTTGATCGTTTTTATAAAATCGAAAATTCTTCGAGCAAAGATCAGATCATTTTCAAAATGATCTTAGATCAGATCAAATGTCTTTGTTTTGAGATCTTCGATGAGAGATCTCAAAAATATGTATATCATGCCCATCCCTGGATATAAGTCAGTTGAAAAATTGCGGCATCGTATATAATTTTTAGTCGAAGAAAAAAAAGGTCATTAATCGCATTTTTCGTGTAGAAAATCTGTTGGTGTTTTTTTTTTTTTTTTTTTTGAAAAAATTAGTAAGCTATATTTTTATTTATTTTTCAAATTATATCACCTCCTTGAAGAAGTGGTGGATACGCCACTGTCTTGGCCCATCACAGATCGCTCTCCACCCAGAATCGTTTGAAAAACTAATTTTTTCTAATCAAAAATCTGAACGAATTGTGTAGGCATACCTACGATATAATGTACCGTAAGTCGTGTCGTGTACCGTATTTCTTTTTTTCTATACTACGAGAGTACGTTTTGATCTTCTCTCTGTAGCGCTTATCTTGGTGCAGATACGTTAGTTTTTTTATCGGACGTTCTACAGGTGCCGTACGTGATTGTATCCGAGAGGATTTTTACTCGATAAAGTCGGAAAAGAACCTCATTTCTGCCTCAATTTTGGTGCCGTGTGAATGATTTGGTGCCGTGTGAAGAATGCTCGTCTTTTAAACGGAAGCTAAATCTCAGTGCACGTATTGTGAGTCGATAATGAAAGTAATTTTGTCTTCATATCGCTTTGTTTGTCTGGCCTTTTTCAAAAGTCCTTTCGCACCGCGAATGTCGATCAAGTTAAGTTCAATATCGAGACACACCTAACTTACGGATTTGAAATTAATTTTCTAGTTTAATTTATTAATTCTCAAATACATGTTTTGATCACATTTTTGCGTGTAGCACTCGCATATTTTTACAGTTTAGTTCGTACTTCGTACTTTCGTTTGTTTTGGTTTTTTTGTCTTGTTTTGTTATTTACTGGTTGAAGATAGAACGTAATCGTTTGTATCACATCGTGTTTCTGTGATAAATTCGTAATCTCATTCGAATCTATTTGCGACAAGTACTTAATGCTCGTTTATCGTTGAATTTTGATGCTTGGATCGCAAAGGCAGTCACGTTGTTTGTTTTTGGTTATTCGTACAGCCGAAATTTTATTCGAGATCCCTTGATAAAGGCATTCATTTGTCGCTTTAGGCTTTTGTAGAGGTGCGCCAAAAATAAAATGGACGAATTTACCGACGAATACACCAAACTGCTGCTGTAAGTACCCTGTAATTAATTACGAACCGAGTTTAGTTTGGTAGGTATCTCAAACTATGAACGAAACAAATGGGCCTATCATCGACGATAACGTATAATTATTTGGAGAAGCTTTATCTCATTACCTCATTCTCTAGTGTACCGGTGTGGTTAGATGGTTGGATTCGTAATTTGACTAGTTTTTCTCTTCTTATAGTGGAGTAGACAATGAATGCGCAAGTAGGTACCTCCTTCCGAATCAGAACATTAATTTCACATAGATTTTCGCACATGTTGTTTTAAAATGTTTCTCGTTAAATTTAGAAATTCAGCTCTCGTCGTGTAGGCATAAAAAAATCGCAGATTTTCTGTGAAATTCGAGTTATTGGTGGCCTTCGTCAGTTTCTTATAATTTTACGTGAAAATAACTGAAACCAAAGAATTGCCTGATACGTATGTTATCATTGTTCTTATAATACCTATATTACAAATAGGCCAATGTATTTGTAAAGATAACTTACTGAGGCGCTCCTCCTGTGCAATGGTAATGGTATTTTAAAATAAGTGCGTTGCTATTTGCGGTATTTTCTGTTTTATAAAATACTGTATTCATCGGCTCGTCATAAATTCTTCTTTGAATTGATGTTTGTGTGAAAAAATCCGTTTCATGAGCTCTAATCACCGCTCAATTATTTTTGCTGCTTAACTCGATTTCGTGTGGTAGTTTTCATTCGACTACCACCACACCACGCTAATTTTTAATGCCATATATAATTACCACTGATACGAATGCAGATTGTCTTAATTTCTCATTGTAAATGAAAGTAAAACACATTTTATTTCGTTATTCGGTATGTTCGATACGGCAAAAAATGTATTTAACACTTCAACTATTTTTCTAACCGACTGTTTGATTTGGAAAAGTGTGGCCCCAGAACTTCGAAGAGGCTGTTTCCTTTGATAGGGTAGAATTGAAAAAAATTCTTCTTAACTCGACTAAGTGAGTATATTCTGAAAAAAAGTTATTTTCCGGAAGATATGAGCACATTTCTATCTCATGCCTTTCTTTTCAAAACAAATTCGTCTCACCCTTTTACTGCGAGGAGTTTCTATCAACAGTGAAAAACATTACATTTATAATTTATCTTTAAATATACGAATCCCTAATAGAAAATCCTGAAAACTGAAAATATTGAAATAAGTAACAAATGGCCTGTTTTCCCGACGAGTTTCATGGCAAAATTCATTAAAATTTACTGAAAGTGAATCAACTCGATTTGTTATACTTGCAAAGGCCTCAGATCAAAAAATATAAGTTCGAAAAATAAAAAACAAATAAATTACAAATTTGAATTTCAAATGATAAATTACAACTTGGAATGAGAGAAAAATTTAAATATTTCCATATAAAATTATGAGCTAAAAAAAAAAGATTAGACCACGTGTAGAGTTTTTTAAATACTTTTGAACTCTCATTTTAGCATTGTTATATTTTAATTTTTTTCTCATTCGCAGCTGTAATTTGTGCTTAATTTAAAATTAATGTTTTACTTTGGTGTACTTTTTTTTTCTGTCATGGAAAACAACTTCCTTAAAGTTATATTTTACTATCCATATGATAATAAATACCGGATAAGTTAATTTTTAATAAATTTTACTGAATTTTCGTAAAACTTACGAATTACGTGTGTAATTTACCATTATTACACGTTTTCATAATTTTATGTTTTAAGGATTTCTAATGAGAGATTTGAGTTTTTTGTAATTTGTAAAATGAAAATACGTCATTATAAATGTATTGTTTCTTATCATTATTTGAAAAATGATTTCAGTTTAGTCATCAGATACTACTCTTAGCGAAAAGAGTTAGTTGTTCTTTTTGAGGTACCTATCAGTTTTTTGAGTTTTTGACATCGCAGCATTAAAACGGCCTAGTCGTGAAGCAATACTGAGGTCTAACTTCTAGCAGAATTGAATCAACACTAAAACTTCTATTCCTATTGTTGCTGTAGGTTCTGCCGGCTCGGGATCCGAACCGGCGTCCCCTGTATTCCGTTCGCCCATAAAATTGGACCACCGTATCCACGGCGCCAGGCGGACGTAATTCGGGTACTCGCGGTCGTCACAGTTGCCACTTTTTTGTCGTATCGAACTTAGTTATTGTCTGTGCACTTCCATTGTGTCTTGTGTGGGAGGTGGTTGTTAGTGGATTGAAAATATAGCCTGTTTTGAAAATTGTTTGCACGCATACCTAATCAACGCGCGTACGCTAAAATTAATAATTTTTCTCTGAATCATTAATCGTCGCACATGTTAAGGTATAATTCGAGAACATTTGGGAATATTTTTGAAAAACCAAATTTTTTCCGATTAAGCTAAAAATGATTTTGTTCATGGTTCAGAATTACAAATCAGTGCAGTGGCGATACTTCTTCAATTCAAGAATAAATTATGATTCTCCCTAAATTGAAAACCTATTAATTTGTATTCTACTTTAGGGCCAAAAAGATAGTCAAGTTGACTCCAATACAACGTATAAATATTGAGACGTTGAGACTTATTTGTCAGAATAAGACCCGTATCATACATATTGTGGTTTTGGATTTGAAATATAAATTGTTTCTTTGTAACTGTCAAGTTATTCCAATAAAAACGTTATTTTTGGGGGAAAAAAATGTATAAGAAAATTAGCATGTATAATAAGAATAAAATAAATAAAAAAAAAAAAAATATAAGGATACTCTTTTATTTAACTTAGCACTCTAAAAATTAGAAAAATAATTTTTCATAACCAACTTAACTTATTTATTCTTTTAACACAAAACCGTAAAGCCGAAAAGTGGTATTGTTCAGGGTGTAATAGGCTAGCCTCTCAGGCGCAGCTAGATTATCTTGAAAAACAGAATAAAATACCATAAAATTCCATAGAATTGAGTTTTTGAGATTTTGAGGCAGCAAAGATAGCATAGTGTCAATGCCATGATGTTAATATATTGAAAAGAGACAAAAAGGCTAGTGAAACGAGAGTTTATGTATACAAACTGTAAAGTTGGTGAAAGGTTGTGACTGGCCATTAGTACAGGCAGAAATGGAAAAGAAAGTAGCTTTAAAGAAGGGCGAAAGACAAGACGCAGTGGAAAGGCAATCAACCTTTGCTAAATTAATTTATTTCCGTCAAATTATTTCAGCGAGTGTGTTTTGCTTTTTGCTAGACAGTTAATTTCCAGGAAGGCAAGAAATGAAAAGAAAGAAAAAAAAGAGTCATGTACGGTTTTGTTAAAAAACTAAAAGTTAGTATGTGTAACTAATGTTCGTCGTCCATTAACTAACATCGTTTTTTCAGGGCAGATTATGAGTTAACAATTATGAAGAATTTTTGTTTTTTTAAGAAATTAAGGATCTATCGAACCGAGGAAAGTATAACTTCAGATCGAGGATTCGATTTTCAATTCGTAAATTGTCAAAAATATAGTGTGCACTCTTCAGCCCCTCCGTCCATCCTTAAAAATGAAATTTTATTTCCCTAATAATGAATCCCTGTCTGCAACCTTCAAAACATTTTTTCCAGATGGATGTCATGTCTAACATGGATAATTAAGTTCATTAATTGTACAATGCAAGGTCGTAGATAAGGGAGAAGGTTCATAAGGTCCGAATCCCTCCTTAGCCAAAAAAAAAAAAAAAAAAAAAGCACTTGTCATCTGCTAATAGTGTTTATTAGTCGGTAGTTACGGTGTTTTATTGGCGGTGGGGAGTGAAGGGTTAAGAATCTATTGCGAAGAAAATGTCGACCCATCCCCCTTTTAAATGGAGTTATTTACGCCCTTGATACGATGTTACAGTTAAAATTTACTGATTCGATTAAAAGTTATTTTATTGAACAACACATTTCAAAAATAAAGTGAAAAAATGTTTTTCATTTTAAATTGAAATAGATAATGTAAAGTGACCCTAACAAAACTAATTTTATAACGTTTCAGCCATTCAACGATATTTTCTGCTGCTCGTACAACTAATGGAATGAAAAATAGTCGTTAAAAAGTGAGTTATTGGTTTTTATAGGGACGTTGGCGATACCGATGTTCACTTTCAAAATTTCAAAATTCCTTATAAATATATTTATATTTTTCCCAAAACTCATGGTGAATGATGAACCTGTGAATGGTTTCCAGATTTTACTCTTGATGTTCTAATCAATATCTCTGCTCAATTTTACTTGGAACGAAAAAAATTTCTAATATTTATTTTTTGTACGTAAGTTGCACCTGATTCTTTTGAATTGAAATGAATATAAATTGCTGGATATAAGAGTCCTGCCTCTAAATTGAAGAACCAACATCATAAAGTGAAAAGAGTGAAATTTTACAAGAGGAGAGTTTCATCAGTTTCGTTCCAATGGCTGTGTTCGATATGGCAAGAAGGTTCTAAATTTAGAGTTTTTGCGTGAATCCAGTTCTGTTAAAAGTTATTTCTAATGATCAGTTCTAATTGAAGGTTTTATTTCTGTGAAGTAGAAAAACCAAGGATAATGATAACTCAAATAGAACAGTTAAATGATAAATGAATTGGTACCAAACTGTCTTATATTTCGTTGCCTTAGTAACTGCAGTGTGTAAAAATACAATAAAAAAAAAAAATTAATGCAATTTTTGCCATATCAAACAGACCTAATGTAACAGAATTTAGGCTTTTTTTTTTCTTTTTCCTTTTTTTGTGTTCTCAAAACGGACACTAATGTTGGTAGGTAGTGACATGTAATTAGATAGGTGTAATATCACTATTTCTCGTTTAGAAAAATTATTTTATATAAAAACGACGATGTTGTTCCATTTAGGGGTCGGTATGTTGAATAAACGCGTGGATTTTGTATATGTGATGATTTATCCCTAAGGACTTGGCCTTCGTTCCCAGATAGATTCACCAGATCCAAATAATTGTATACTGCGCTTGAAAACATAGCACAACACCACCATTTGTATGAACAAATTTGTTCACACAGTTGTGATTAGCAATGAAAGTGCGCATAGATTAAGACGGTGCACCGGATTGCTGGTGATACTCGTGGTAACGTTACGTGACGCAGCTGATACAACCCCACGCTACATTTTGTTGCGTTACTGGTTCCGTAATTAGCGATTAAATTGTTGGCTGCCCTATCTAGTGCGAAACAATGTGGGAACGTGATCGTGTGAGTAATACGTTGGATAGGTACCTATGTAAGTAATTTTCGTTAAATCTTACTGCTGGTTCCTGGACCGAAGGATGCCATCGATCATTTTTGGTGTTGCAAGAACGACCGAGAACGTTGATTTGCACCTGAATTGAAACAGTTATTTGTGATACAAGTGTGTAAAGTAGGTGATTGTGACACTCGTAACGCTTTCACCTACTTCGCACCAGTGTCACATACCACTTTTTTCAACGCCCCCTTACCAAAAACAAATAAAAACAAAATGGAAAAAAATAAATATTTTGGTAACTGGCAAACATATAAGTGCGAAGTATCACAACTCCTTCACCTAGAAGTCGTGGCATGTATTGAAGCTCCAAGCTTTCGAACGCAGAGATTGGAGATTCATCAAACCCCCGGAGCAGTGAAACTATTTTAAAAAAAAATAAATAAATAAATAAATAAAAAGTAGAGTACCAAAAAAAAGTTAATATTAATGTGTATCGTAATGTTTGATGAGATTTAGTGCGAATGTGTATGTAAAAACAAAAGTCACTGTGTTTAATAATTAAAAAAGATCAAAGTGCGCATCCTTGAAAAATGATGTTAAAAAATAGTGTTGAAATCTCCTTCTTCACATACAGTTAAGAGGTATGAAAACGTCTGTTTTTGAGGTAGGTGTTATTTATGTTTCTTAGTACCATGAAAGTTGAAGATTTAGATCAGTTTCCAAATTTCTCAGTTCTAAATCCAGTTGCTGTGACGCTTCAACAAATCAAAAAAAAATAACGTGGTATATCGATGCTGATAGACTAATTGATGGTTTATTTGATATTGCAAAAAGTGCAACGCTTTAAATTTTTTTTTTTATTATTAAAACGAGCTATTCGTTTGAAAACGTATCTACTATTCTAGAATTTTGAAGAGGTTGTTCGATTTAACATGGTAGGTAGAACTGATCAAAATTTTTTTTCCTCAAAAACTGCCGAATTTTTCGACCCGAATGTGTGAGTAGGTTCTAAGAAAAAGTTTTTTTCCAAGGATATGAGGGCGCTTTTATCACTTGCCCTTCTCATCAGAAAAATGGTTGTATTTGAGATATCAATTTTTTTAAGTTTTTGCACTCACTATTACTAAAACCGCATTAAAGAATTGAGAACCAAATTTCTACATTCGTTGGGATTTTATTTATTTTTTATTTTTTCTTAATGTTTGCACACTTAATACTCTGCAATAGCTGAACAGATTGTGATAATTCAGAATTCATTTAAAATACGATAGATCATAGGTGGTCCCATTAAATTTTCGTCAAAATCGGATCAGTACGAGATCCATATCAGATCCAAAACTATTTGAACGTAAAATTTAAAATTCAACCAATTTCTGTGGAAATTGGTATCTTGGATTTTTTGTGGTTGCTAATTTTTAATCCGTGATCAGATTTTAGAAATTTAAAATTGCAGAATCCATATAGTAGATTTGAAAAGATTCTGAATTAAACCAAATTTAAGTAAAAGTGCGTGGGTACTGAAAAATAATAAAACCGTAGAAATGGATTTAAAAAAAAAAAAATTAAACCGCCTTAAAAAACAGATACGTCTACATCGATAAAATGGATACACCTTATAAGCGCCACTTTTGGAATGTAGATGCTCAATTGTGCCGCTTCCTATTTCATATATCATGCTTCGAAATCTGTTAAAAAGCAGTCCCAGAAGCGCCAAGTATAAAATACATTCATGGGCAGGGTTACCAGATTTTTTTCTAAGACAAAAGAGTAGGTATAGGCATGACAAAACTAACAAGTAGGGAAAACAAGTCGCCTGTGTTACTTGAAGTATTTTCCCCATATTTACGACGCTAGGGGTTATTTTACTTATTTTACTTATTTTACTTAAAACTGTAACAATGAAATTTTGATGGATCGATATGTTTGTTAGATATCAATAATTATCAATTATTTTATGAAATTTTACAATTTTTCGGGATTTTTGTATTCAGGAATGTTTGTTGAATTGTGGATGTAAATTGGCAAACTGGGTTTTGTAGTGAACTACTGCTGCGCTGGAGTCTTTTTATTTGAGATTTTCGATGAATGTGGCGTTTACATCCATTTAAGGTGACGCTCTTGGTACCTATCCAAAAATTATCATGTTTGTTCATGTTGAGTGCTGCTTGTGTCCCCCTAGTTTTTCATTAGCTGGTGCTTTGGTCACTTTTCTTCTGTAAAGTGGTGTTCTTGTTAGACACCGAAAAAATGAATTAAGAAAAGCTCCAAAAAAGAAATAGTAGATTACACAACAGGGGCCGAAAGTATGTGATTAACAAGCCGAAGTTTGCACAGCGCGAGACGAAGTCGCCAAGTTGATCGCATACTTACTGTCCAATCCTGTCGTGTATCTTCTAGAATCTTATAATTTCTATTAAGTTTTTTTCACTATAGTGCCGAGTTAGTGAGAATGATGATTAAGGTGTCAAAAGAAAAATCTCACCATGTAGGTGTGCCATCTGAAGAGAAAAAGTCCATAGCCTCCCTTGGTGACAAATTGTGTATTTTGACTCCCAAACCCCTTCAAAAATTTTTTGGCATTTTTTCCTCCCATAAATATATTTTTTTGATGATATTAATAAATCCACTAAATTGGATATTTCCGTGTCGCCCCCTTCTTGAAATATGGAATGCCAAAAAATTACAAAAGTTGAAGTGTAGGTCTACTATAGCAGTATATAAGGCACAGTCAAGTAAGTAGTTTGAAAATGGAATGAGACAGAAGTAAGAAAACAGAAGGAGAGAGTGAAGGAGGGAAGAGAGCCATGTTATGTAGAGGGATTAGTTTCTCTCAGTAAGGGCCCAAATGAGTTGTCCTGAGAATGTTTTTGAGCCTTATTGAAAGTCTATATCCTCTCTCAATGCAAATGTTTAGATGTTCCTCCAAGTATATCTCTCACTTCTTTATTGTTTGTGAACTTAAAAATAAAAAGTGAAAAAGAAGAAAACGATTAGGAAAAAACAGCTCTATCTCTTTTTCTCTGTTGCTCTCGCTTTTTTACTGGGGATTTATCTTTGTAGGATTACCAATCTCATATTGAATTGCTAAGCGGTGGCAGAGCCCGCTGGTGATAAGTAGTATTATTTTAATTTTAGATGAGCGGAAAACAATAATATAGGCGAACTATTTACATTAAAGAGGATTTTCTAAAGCAAAAACAGCAATGGAAAGTGGTAATTTTCCGTTTATCTAAAATTAAAAATAATTTCTGAGAATGTTACAACACCATCTCTTTTTGATCGATGATGTTATACTTATCACCATCCTCTTCTTCTTTGAACGAAACTTTCCAAGTCAGTGCCTAAGCTAAAAGTTTTGTTCGGAAAATAAGAACAAGGTAGTATATGACACTCTCGATCAAAAAAAGATACGGTGTTGTAACATCCTCGGAAATTATTTATTTATTTTCATCGATATTTTTAGTTTATTTTTTTAATGTAGGCTCATATTTTTAGTTTAATTGGTACGAGAAACTAGACCCGCTCTAAAATTTCTTTGCTGCATCGAACACAGCTGTACTCTTATTTCAAATAGAAAGACGTGAAATCATAGAGACAACCACATTTCACAGCTACGTAAAGCTAAAAATATCGGTGTGAACAAAATAGTTTTGAATGCGGGCTTTGTTGGATAGGGTGAATTTCCACCTTCTTCTTTCTGCCTGGTCCATCAACCCGTATGATGTCATGTCTTTCGTATTCAGAACGGAGAGTAAATATAATTATGTATCTGTACGTATAACCTGATAGAAGCTGTGACAATCAGTTCGCCCGCACTCTTGACTGCAGTGTCTCGTACGAACGTCGGTTTTTTATTCGATAGTTTCCCTCGGCATGCTTTTAATCTCGTTGCTGTGCGGGAACACTAAAAACAGAAAAACAAAAAGACAAAATCATGAAAACAGACAAATTTTCAAAATCAAACACCAATTGTGTTCTGTTATATCGCATTTTTATACTTTTACTTCGATTGATTAATTGTAATATCAATTTTCAACCATCATTTACCAATTTGTCGTTAACGTTATTTCAGCTTCAACCACAGTAAAATTTATGGCACTGATATGCGTGGCTCCGTGGAAAATGTTGGCAGTGGAATAATTTATTGTATCCATGGAAAGCCGGAAGGCTGCTGTGCAACCATCATTTCGCCATCTGCTGACGCAAATGCGAACGGATTGTCTGTACCGTCGCCACCGATTACCCTGTGTAAGTATCTCTTTTACGCGTAGATACCTGGTACCCATTAATTTAATTTTTCCACCCCGAGTCGTTTGTTAGTCATGAGTCTCTGCAAAGATACGAAGATGATTAATGAAATCAAATCTTGGCTTGCATATTCGACGCAACCCTCACAGTGCTGTTTTAGATCAATTGTTAATCTTTTCTCCATTCGACGGTGTTTATATCGTAGCCAAAATACTATCCTATACGTTTCATCGAATGTGCATATAATTGGTTTGTAAGAGAATTGCTTCCTCGCTTGCCAAGATTTTAGAAACATTTTTCCGTTTGTTTTCCGACTGGAATGCCTCGTATTTTCAGTTTTAAACCAAAAAAACTTCCGCAGGTGGTTGGGTTAATCTGTAAAACTTTACTTGGGCATATTCAGTAAGTATTAATCGCTGTGACTGAAAAAATGATTAGAAACTCCCCAAAAATTTTGAATTCCAATTTGGACTGCTAACAATCAAGAAATTCGAAGCATGTACAATTTTGAATTGATCTATCAACTGTGAACGCCTAAATAATGTTGATAACTCTGTCACGTAGGATGAAATAAGTAACACATTTCTAAAGAAGTCCTCGATTTTTTTCTCTGGTAGAAAAACTGAGGAGTTCACGCTCAGAAGGCAAAGAGGTTGAAAAGCCAGGGAAAACAATGAGAATACGAGAAAATGTTTTTCATTCTACGGTAGACGATTGAAAATTATTGGGGCGTACTCGGCTATGTTTTTGATATTTGTAAAATTGGAATAAGACCACTCAAAAAATTAATTTCAAATGATTCGCGAACAAAATGTATGTGATTTTGCCATTTCCCAGTTTGGACATTTTGGGAAATAAGTGTAAGTCAAACCTTGGATGCGCGGGTTTAAAACGAAAATCCTTTCAAAGCATTTCAAAGGTTTCGTCACAAGTTCGTAGTCTCTTGAAAATTAATTTTTAAATGTTGGTACCTACGCTTCTGTAATTGAAAACGTTGTGTAAATATGAAACCTGTCACACCCACAGGGACACGCGATACGTGTATCTCATGGTACGACGCGCGCAGCGCCAAATTAGTGGAGCGATTAAGGAACGGTATACAATATTCATCGAAACTTTATGGGCCATTTTGAATAACTCGTTGCTAAAAATTAATCCAAGAACGTCGGTTAGTTGTACACCGATAGCACAGCACAAAATCATAAATACGTACGAACTCCGTCGAATTGTAAATATTTCCTATGAAAAATATTTCAGTTGAACTTTTTTTTTTAATTTTTATAGCTCCGAATTTTCCCCTCGGTATAACTCCTCAGTTTTCTCGATGTTTATTTTTAACGTTAATTTTATTACTGTGGTCCAAGTTTGGCATTGGGGGGTCAGGTGCTCGGATTTGCAATCGAAAGATGCGAGTTCGAGACCGGCCTTGGCGCCGTCACATTCTCCATCTAAACTGGGAATGTGTTTGGTTCGACTCTAGTCGTACCCCAGTATGTTATTGAAAAAGTCACGCACGCACACCATTAGCCCCCACATCCCGACCATGTCCGTTCCCCCTCTCCGACGACAGTTGTAATATATCCACCAGTCGCCGTGTAAAATGGCAGTGTAACCCAAGTCCTGCTGGGAAAAAAAACTTTCGCTTTGCTTGCGAATTTTCATCAAACTTTTCAGGAAAAATAAGATATAATTTTTTGTTCGACGTACTACGTGTGGAAATGCGCTGAATTTGATAGAATTACTGGAGAAGTATTTTGTACTGTACTTATACGTATGTAGGTACCTATTACGTTACCATTGGTCTATGGTGTTTTCAAATTTTCGTTAAAAAATTTAATTTTTAACGAATCTATGAAATAATATAATATTGATTCGAAAAGTTTATCACTGAAAATATTTTCTTTCACGCCTTTCATCAGAAAACATATTCTTATCAGTATTTTGAATTTTAAGTACCGGTAATAATAATTATGTATGAAATTTCAAAACTCCTTGTGATCAATTATTTGATAATATTCTTCCTCCTTTCTGAATAATCGCAGTTTCAGTAATATCAAAAACTGAAGTTTTCGTTTCCAACTTACTACGCAAATCACAACATTGTTTTTTTTGTTTTTTTTTTTTCAGTGTTGATTTTTCCCGAAATGATTTTAATAATAATTGTTATCTCGGTCCGTATGGGTTAGTAAATGTTGATAATAAATCTTATTTATGCGCCCACATCCTCTGTAGATTGTTTGGAAAATTATATCCCGTTTTCTAAAAGAAGTGGTCAGTATAGCGTAGGCCACCCGTGTGTTTTTGTGTGTTCATTTTTCGATTATTTCCAAATGTACAATAAAATGAATTTTGTCTGCGATAAGTGTGAAAGTGAAAGATTTAAACAAGATGTTAATTTTTATTGTATTCACTCTCCAGGTAAGGTGTCAGTAATTGGGTTGTTTTGAATTTTGTACGTACTATAGTAGAGGAACTATTGCTGCTTCGCAGCATTCATTCTGGCCCACGCCGAATTGCACCACTTTTTTCCACATGACGTCGGCTATGTGCGTAGCCTTTGGTTCTACATTTAAACCTTCATGTCGCTAAAAGGCTTTATGCAGGATGGTCCTGCGTGAAAATGTCCATGATTGAAAATAAATTATATTAAATAAATACTAACTTGATCGGATGTCTAGCCTTCAGCTCGATTGATCATTTGATCGTCACGTAGAAAGCGCAAGAGTGCTGGAAACTTCCTTCTTTTGAACATGAATACATTTAGTGTCGTAGCAATTTGTCCAATAGACTTTTTCATTCATGGAATACAGAATCCGCTTTATTCATGTGGAATTTCCCTTATTTTTGAGGCGTTTCTAAACATATACATCTATGCTATTTCACCATAATTTTGATCTGATTGGACCCAAGAAAGTGTACTGTATAATGGCTTATTTGATCACTCCTAATATTCCGAGTGTTCTAATCTCATTCACGTCATTGTAACTCGGTTAGGTCTAAACATATTTCAGTTTGAATGAAAGAAGAATACAATTTGAGAGTGTATTTTCCTATGTTCCCCGGCAACTTTGAATCCAACTGACCGAACCATGCAAAAATAAAGTGTCTCTTGGATAATGCCTAACGTCTCGCGTATTTTAAGCCTACATAAGCGTCAATGTATCTCAGCTAGATCTCAAATTATTTCGGAGTTGGCCTTCGTGGCAAAAAAGTGCGTTTCAAAAAAAAAAACGGATGTAGGTACGTAAAATGGGACTATTCACGCCTACATACCCACAATTTTTCAGGCATAATTTGAGTATCCATACACGTATATGTGCAACATACATAAAACATATACGCCTAATATTGTGCGTGACACGCATACTCATTTAATACATTTCACACATATTCTGACATGGAAGTTTAAAATCACATAAAATGTAAAATTTGTCATGCGTCATACGCACAATTTAAGCGTGATTCCCAAAATTTTATGTCATATGAGTCATACCCATAATTTTATCTGTCATACGTAAAATTTTATGCGTCATACAAATTTGTGCATCTTGCTCCCAATTATATATCGTACATACAATTAACTACTAAAAATTCTATACGTACATTTTAAAATTGGTTTACAGGAGGGTGCCATTCTTTAAAATACAGTTATAAGAGTGAAAACTGGAGCATATGGTGTTCAGATCACAAACAGATCTAAAAACTTTTTTTCTATTTTTAACCCATTTGGGGTTGTGCGGCAGAACATTTTGTTTTTTTTTTTGGACTTACCATATAGGGCCCCAAGGGTTTCAAAAAGGGGCAAAAAATTATTTATGAACGATTAAGTATGAGCAGTACTTCATCACATATATTTTCAGTTGTGCTGATTCCATATTTGATGATAGTGTTTTTGTTGAACTCTCCATTTGAGCCTCAGTGGCCTCAGAAAAGCAGTTGTATTTGTCATTAGTTACAATTGTAAGGTTCAACGAAATTATCATTTGATAGAGCTTAAATTTGGTAGGTAGTTAGTTCTAAACCTATAAACTACTAGTTTTAAGTTTGTTCAAATTTTATTGATTAATTCAGCCTTGGTGGCTGGTAAAAGTTTAATCAGCGGGGTTAAGATTTAATTATCATGATAGAAGGCTAAAATTTTACAAACACGCTTTCTTAGTATATATGAGCTCACAGCACTCCCATATTTCTAATTTTGGTCATTCCCCTATTCACCGCGTTCCCATTTATATTATTCTGAAAAAATTAAGCCTAGACTGTCTTGCGTGGGTTCATTTGTTGCGCCTTGAATAGCTGAATCCAACACCATATAATTTATTATTATAGCTTAATTAGGAGGCAAGTTATAGAACTAAAACATGGGTGAAAATATGCTTTGGTATTTTGTGGATCCCCAATGCACTGGTTGGATCAAATTTTTCATAACCTGGATGCACCGTGACAAGCAGAATCCAATGCTGCATTGTTTGTCATTATAAATCAATTCCGAGGTAAAGTGTTGAAACTAGGGTTTTGGAATTTTGTAGGTACCAAGACCACCAAACAAATACGATTTTTCATTACGTCAATGCGCCTTATCTTGGCAAGCATTTTGATACCTGCCAGAGTCTCTGGCATAGGTAGGGGCTAAGATATTCCTCTTTTTCTACAATTTATTTTGGACTCCCTTTTTTTTTATTTGGAAATGAGATCTGGTATAAATTTGTACATTCCTCTGTATCCTTAGATATAAATAAATCACTTTTTCTAGCCAACCCACTTTTGTATGTTTCAAGTATAATAATATACGTTTATTTGTGATTATACATACTTTCAACCTCCATTCTATGTTGAATTGTGCATATAACGCACTTTTTTTTCCCACTCAGATTAGGCTTTTCTGATATAATATTAGGTTTCTCCAATATAATGAGTAAGTATACATTGAATTGTGTGTATAATGTACTTGTTTTTGCATACTCTGATTAGACTGTTCCAGTACAATTAGCATGGATGTGTTATGTTGTGCTTAGTAAGCACACTGTCCAGTATTATCAAATTAGGCATCTACAGTTTATTAATATGCATAGGCGTCGTATTATGCATGCAATGTATCCAAAAATAGACTATTTTTCTTGAAAAAAATTGGAAAATGTATAAAATTATACGTTAATGTAGACAAGGGTTGTGGTGGGGTTCATGAAAATTCTCTTTTTTTTTTTGAGAAAAAAAAATAATTGGTACCTCTTTCTCATTTTAATCTTATTTATATATATGTATATATGTATATATGTATATGTATGTTTATAGGTATATATGTATTTTTGTAAGTATGTTTGTATCGATTGCCCTAAACTTTGTAATTACAGTTCTGATAAATCTTCCAAGTGGATAGGACAGAAATTTTTATGAGAGATAGTTCTCATATTGGAGCAGTTTTGAAAGAAGTTTTTTACCTATCTGTTAATTAGTTTTTGAGAAAACTGAAAAACAAAAAATTCCTGAAAAAGTCATTTTTTTGGGATTCTGAGAAAATGACAAAACAGATCAGGCTAAAATTTTTACAAAAGAAAGCTATTTTATGGGAGCTGGTCTGAAAAAAGTTTGGTGCTCATTGTTAAGTAGTTCTCAAGAAAACTGGAAACAAAAAATTTCTGGAAAAGTTGTTTTTAACGATAAAATACCGATAGATCCATATTTTTGTTAAATATATGGATAATTGTTGAGTTTTTTGTAATTTCTTAACCTGAAACTAGTAATTAAATATCGATATATCAATATAAATATCAACCAATATCAATATAAATGTCTATCAGTATTGATATAAGTGTCGAGCAAATTGGTTTTTATACACTTTTATTCTACTCACTCAATTTGTTGAAGTACACTGGATGACCAACTTCAGCACCACTTTCACACATTGCGACACACGCACGCATACACTTATTTCTGTTTTTATCAGTTGTTTTTTTTTCTCTTTTGCCAGTATTTCTGTCTTCTTATTATAAACTTTTATTCTACTCACTACTGCGATTTTAAAATGTACCAATACTATAGCCAACCTTCTGCAACAAAATAATGTTTATTTTGCATGAAGCTACAGCCAAAAAATAGAAAAAAGAGTATCTTTTAAAAATTTGTTTATAGGGTTTTTGCTTGCAAAAAACCCTATTATCGCTATGTTCTTCATTTCCTCCTTCATTATTCCTCAGCCTGAGTTCTATATTTTATTTTTAACTGTGAAAATAAAATTGTCTATTTTACGGCGATATCTGTGACAGTTATGTATTTATTTATTTTTCTTCTTCTTCATTTTCCTCAACCTGTGTTTTATGTTTTTTTTTTCAACTGCAAAAAAATGAAAATAAAATTTTCATCCATTTATATGATGTTATTTGTGACCATTTATTTTTTTGATTCTTATTTTGCGATAAATTTATGAAAAATGTGACTGTGGAATACCTTGTCGTGAGAGATATTCTCACCAGAAGGAAATTCAACAGAATTTAAGCGTGTTCAGCTACTGCATACAAGCGTATGGGTAAGCCAGAACCAAACCGAACACTGGCGATTTTAGAGCCAGTTCTGAGAGTTTTTATACAGGTTCTGGCGCACACACACAGACACACGTACGTAATATAATACGTACGTTGATAAGGGCGGCCAGGTCGCATCATCCCCTACTATCGTAGGTAACGGCTGGCCGGTTCGTGTACGAGTCGTGACATTGATTGATGGATGACGTCACGATTCGTACTCGTACATTACCTGCGTGTGTTTGCCGGTAATTACGATCGAACGTAATTGTGTGGACGATAAGTTAGCCTGCCCTTTGGGGCGGCGACTGTCGTCGAGGGGTCCGAGCCCCTAACCTCATACCGTAGAGTCCCCACAGCTACTCCCCCCCAGTTTTTGCGCCGCAAAAATGACCAAAAATGCGCAAGGCCTGGGGGACATGCGGGTTTTACTTACGCCTCTGATCGGCTTCCCACTTAGCCAGGGCACTTCCTACTGCGGCCCCGACGCACTCGTAGGATTCCCTACGGGCGTGCATTCGGGCCAGATAGGCTGCCCAGCTGTCCTCTCCCCTACGCCTCGGTTGTACAGATTTTGTTCTGGCGTAGGGATGATGACGGGAGTGAGGGGGCAGCGGACATTTGAAAACTGGCCTTCTGAGCATCGGGGAGTTAGAGCTCTCCGATGTCCATGTGGCCATCTTCGCCTTTTCGTTCGCGGCCGTCTCTGCCGTGAACAGAAACTTCTTCATATCCTCGGGTTTCGGGTCTGGCTTCGGTGGTTCCGGAACCGATTCCTTGGGTGACCGAGGAGGGGAAATGATCGGAGGAAGCGGAGTGGTCATCTCCGCTAGGACTTTGTCTACCGGAGGAGCCGTGTCCATAAGCAGCTCCTCCTCTATCTGGTCCAGCTCCGACTTCTGCCCGGTCTTCCGCTGAGTCTGTGAAGGCGCAGCAGTTTTCCGGGCGAGTTGGGAGGTGGCGGATTTCGGGAAAGGTCGTGGAAGAGACATAGAATTATTGTGGGAAAAGAGGAAGCAAAAATATCAGAAAACACGTCCAAGTATTCTGGCGGTTCTGAAATGGGTGATTTTACATCATTTTTTGATTTACCATTACAGTTACTTTTCTTTATTTTCGTATCTTCTTATCGACATGTAGAGGGGATAGCGCTTAAAATTCTCGGCCGTATACAAATTTTCCGGTTAAGTTCTGATCGGTTTAAGCAGTTATATGCCTGAAATAAGCTCAGTGAATATTATTTTCAAATTTTTTACTACAAAGGAATCTCCGTTTGTGACGTCACGTCGTAGAGATAAACTTTGCGTTTAACGGTAAACGCACGTTGCAATATTTTGTTTCCGTATTGCACGTGGATTTGTTTATTCCTGTCTTCTTCTTTTTGTTGGCATTCCTCGTTCGCTTATCTCCGGAGTTTCTTTTGTCTCACGGAGTTCCGATCTTTGTCGCATATTTTTTAGCGGGTTTTAATTTACGTAGTGGATATTACTTTTTTGGGAGTAAATTTTATTTTCTTCGCATTAACCTCTCAGACATGCGAGAAGAGTGGGAATTTTTACGTTTTTTACTGCTTAGGGGCCTGCCTCTTTTTTGTGGGCATATGGGGGCCTCCGGATCGAATGTTTTAGTGGTAACATTGTCCGAAAATCTTACAGACTTTTTTGATGTTTTCTGTTGTGAATTATTTATTTCACCTTTTTCGACGGATTCTTCTGTGTTTGTTGGTGAATCTGTCTGTATATTTTCTACGTTCTCCCTCTGCAACCTTTTTATTCTTTTATCGTCACTTACCATGTATGCATTCCTCGCATATTTTTAGGCGGGTTTTGACTTCGTAGCGGATATTACTTTTTGGGAGTAAATTTTATTTATTTTCGCATTAACCTCTCAGACGTGCGAGAAGGTCGGGAATTTTTTCATTTTTTACTGCCAGGGGGCCTGCCTCTTTTACGTGGGCATAAGGGGGCCTCGGGATCAAATGTTTTAGTTGTAACATTGTCCGCAAATCTTACTGACTTTTTCGATATTTTCTTTAGTGAGGTATTTTTCTCACTTTTTTCGACGGATTCTTCTGTGTTTGTTGGCGGATCCGTCTGTATATTTTCTGTGCCTTCCTTATGTATCCTTTTAATTCTTTTATCGTCACTTACCACATAAGCAGGCTTCAATCTGTCGATTGAAATTGTTCGAGGTTCGCCTGCTATGAGTATCACGAAGTTCTTCTCATCTCGTGATACTACTTTGTAAGGACCGGCGTATGGTTTCTCCAGCGCAGATCTCATTTTTTCGTCTCTAACAAATACGTGTGACATATTGGCCAAGTGTTTTGAGACGTAAATCTTGGGCTGGCCATGGCGAGCTGCCGTTATTGGCATCATTTCGTATATTTTGTACCATGATTTCGGGGCTAACTTCTTTCGATTCTGTGAAGAAGTCCCCTGGGAGGCGTAGCTCTTCGCCAAACGCTAATTGCGCTGCAGAGTGACCTGTATCGGTTTGTAGGGCGGATCGAAGGCCTAAGAGGATGGTGGGAAGTATTTCTACCCATCTCTTGGTATCATGAGACATGATGGAGGCTTTGAGAGCTCTATGCCATCTCTCGATTTTGCCGTTGGCTTGAGGATGGTAAGCTGTGGTATGACTGTGTTGAACACCAAGCTTATTTGCCAGCTCTTTGAAGAGCGAGCTCTCGAATTGACGACCTTGGTCTGTGACTATGACTTCTGGTACGCCATACCACGCAATCCAGGTATCGTATAACCTTGCAGCTACTGTGGGAGCTGACATCTCGTGTAGAGGGATTGCTTCCGGCCATCGTGTTGCCCTGTCTATTATCGTCAACAGGTATATGTGTCCTTGGGATGGTGGCAATGGGCCTACCAGATCCATGTGAACCATTTTGAACTGCTCTGTTTGTTTGAAGGATTTGAGGGGTGAACGAGTGTGTCTTCCTACTTTGGATTCTTGACAGTTCAGGCAACTGCGAGCCCATTTGTTGCAGTCAGACTTCATTCGTAGCCATACAAACCTTGCCAAAATTAAGTTAGTACTACATTTTGGCCCAACATGTGACAGATTATGTACACTGTTGAAAGCCAACCTGCGATATTTTACTGGTAGAAATGGCCTATTCTTACCTGTACTGATGTCACATGTTAATAAAACATCAGTACCGGGAATTTTTCGCTGTCTCAATTTGAGAGTAGTATCATCGTTCGATAACAACTCCTGCAGTTCTGCATCCTTAAGCTGTGCTTTAGCTATTTCAGCATAAGGCAATTGGACAGGAACCGAGATAGCTTCGATTCTACTCAGAGCATCAGCTGGAGTGTTGAGTTCTCCACTTATATACTGAATGTCGGTAGTCAATTGACCAATATAGTCTAATTGTCGTGCTCTTCTCGGAGATGCCAGTTCTGCTTTTTGTGTGAAGGCATATGTTAGGGGTTTATGGTCAGTATACACAGAAAAACATCTACCATCTAACTGGTGCCTGAAATGCTTCAACGCAGCAAAAATTCCGAGCAATTCCCTATCATATGTGCTGTAATTCTTTTCTGTTTTTGAGAGCTTCCTCGAGAAGAAAGCTAGCGGTAATTTGATGTTGTTTGTATCCAATTGGTACAGAGTTGCACCAATAGCAAAATCGGATGCATCGGTACTTACGCGTAACGGCAGACTTTCGTCTGGATGAGCCAATAGAGTTGCATTTGCCAGTGTTTCTTTGATATTCTCAAAGGCCTGTTCGGCTTCTTCGTTCCATTCGAGTGGAGTTTTATCTTTCTTTTTGCTTGTCTTTATTAGTGCAAACAGCTTACTTTGTTCGGCTGCTGCATTCTTCATGCAACGTCTATAGAAATTCACCATCCCCAAGAAACGCCTGAGTTCTGCGACATTTGAGGGCTTTGGGAAATTCAATATTGGCTCTACCTTGGTCTTCAAGGGGGAAATGCCTTCGGTCGAGACTTTGTAGCCGAGGAAGTCAATTTCGGTCTGTGCATATAAGCTTTTGCCTACGTTGATAGTGAGTCCGGCTGCGTGTATAAGCTGTACCACGGCTCTCACATTCTCCTCGTGCTGATGCTCACCGCCTTCTGAGCAAATGCAAATATCATCCAGGTATGCATATGCAAACGGCAATTCCCTAAACAGTCCATTGATAAATCATTGGAAAGTTTGTGCTGAGTTGCGTAGTCCAAACGGCATTCGAAGGTATTTGAATAATCCAAAGGGGGTTATAACCGCTGTCTTTGGAACGTCCTGGTCGGCCATAGGAATTTGGTGGAATGCCCAGTTGATGTCAATTTTTGTGAACATCGTTTTACCCTTCATATTTGCGTTGAAGTCCATTATGTTGGGGACTGGATAGCGATCAAGAACTGTTATGGCATTTAAGGCCCTGTAGTCTCCAACAATTCGCCACTCTCCACTTGCTTTTTTTGTCATGTGGATAGGAGAGCTCCATGAGCTTTTTGAGGGGCGACATACGCCCTCCTCAATGATGCGATGGAAGTACTCTCGTGCCGCTTTGAGTTTGTCGGGTAATAACCTCCGTGCTCTAGCATGGCAAGGCTGTCCTTTGGTTTCGATGTAATGAACCGTGTCGTGTTTGTACATAGGATGCCTGCGAATTGAGGGTTGAGTGACTCCAGGATAGTCTGACAGGATCCGTAAGAGTTGTCCGTCAACTTTAGTACAGCTAGATATGTTTGTGTCCAGTCTGTAAGCTAGCGTTTTGCCATCCACACAATGTTTAGATTCACTATCGATCAGTTTGCCGTGTTTGAGGTCAATGATCAGGCCATAATGTGCAAGGAAATCTGCACCCAGGATCGGGTTTGGAACGTCTGCAACCGTGAAGGACCACGTCATATTTTTGCTGAGTCCGATGTCGACTTTGCTGGTCTCGAGTCCGTAAGCTGGAAGGTTTTGACCATTCACAGTACGGAGATAGTATTTCGGAGGAAGTACTTTTTGGGTTCTATTTACTGGCAATATACTCAGGTCTGCTCCCGAGTCAATTAAGTAACGTCTCCTATTTGTCCTGTCCTTTATGAACCGGCGGCGTGAGTATTTTTCCGAGGGGTCTTTGGCCGCATAGATGGCCCCTCGTTTTAGTTTGACGCCTCTTTGTTGAAAGTTTTACCCCACCATCTGCATCTGTTGTTGCATTTGGTGGCCTCTGCGCCAAACCGGTTATGAAAGAAGCAACTCTTATCATCCCAATTTCGAGACTGGGTTTTGGGAGATGATGTTCTAGGGGGAGTTGAACTCTGACCCCTGTTACTGGAACTAGATCTGCGGTCTCTTGACCAGGACTGTCGTCCTCTGCTACTGCTATTGTTGTTGTTGCTTCTGCTTTTCGATCTTTGTCGCCAGCTGCTATTGGGTTTCGTCGAGCTTTGGCTTTTGTTCCGTTTTACTTCTTCGGTCAACTGAGCTATTTGGGTTCGAAGTTGAGCGAGCTCTCCAGTCTCTGCAGATACTGCACTGACCACCGGCTTCGACCTGGTGTACTCGAGCGCATTATTTGCGGATTTCGCAAGGAAGTCTAGATCCGCGGATGTATTGATTACCGTTGAACCAACGGCGGCTAGGCATTGCACAACACTTTGTGGTAGTTGTTTGCAAAACTGATTGCCTATGACAGAAGGGGCTACGATATTGTCCGCCTTCTGTTTTAACTTCGCCATGAAGATCGAGGGTTTGTCGTCCCCCATCTTCATACCACCCATCACATCATCTATTATTTCGTTTTTTGTTTTTCCGAAAACGTTCTTTATCTTTTTGACGAACCAGGCATATTTGTCCTCTTCTGTCCAAGGGCATTCCATAATGTCCGGAATGTGGCGGATTATCTGCGGGGGCATGCCTCCACAGATGTGGGTATACCGCTGGTTCAGAGTTATGTTTTCTGTCTTGAACCTGCCTTCCAATAGTGTCAACCATAATTCTACCTCGTTCGGCAGAAATTCCGGGATATCTATCCTTCGTCTGTAGAAGTTAGGGTTCTGTCCTGGCTGCATTTGCAAGAGTTGCAGGATCTGTGCCAAGACTTCGGGTGTCAGCTGCGGCTGACTACTGCCTCCCTGCGATGGTTGTGGATTTTCAGTTGGTGGTGGAACCATTGCTGTGTCTTTCTGGTGACAAGCGTATTCCACAGTACTACTTCCTTCCTTGCTGGTCGAAAACACTGGCTCCTGTATTTGTAGGACAGGTGTTTTTGGGTCAGAACTTTGGCTTAAAGTTCCACCACTTCTCAACGTTTTAACTGCTAGTTCTTCTTTGTTTATTGCAGTTCCCAGTCGTGCTATTTCTGGGTGTTGAGGGCCTTCTTCTATATTTGCTAAATCTGTAGAGTGTCGAGTCGAAGTCGGGGGAGTTGGGGGATGAGTCCAACCTTCTTCCTCCAGGTCTACTGTCTGGTTTCTCCTTGTTTATATATTTTAAGGAGAGGGGTATAAATTCCCACTTCAGCAGACTCTACTTCGACGACCTAGAAGGTGTCTTAGTCTGCAAAAAAATATTTTTTAATTTGCCGAGCAAGCGAGTATCTCGCCAGCGCACCGCGCCACTTTTTGAAATAGCGCCTAAGCGCCTAAAACACCTCACGACGTAGCCAAAAATCACGTCGAGGTCACCACTGTGGAATACCTTGTCGTGAGAGATATTCTCACCAGAAGGAAATTCAACAGAATTTAAGCGTGTTCAGCTACTGCATACAAGCGTATGGGTAAGCCAGAACCAAACCGAACACTGGCGATTTTAGAGCTGGTTCTGAGAGTTTTTATACGGGTTCTGGCGCACACACACAGACACACGTACGTAATATAATACGTACGTTGATAAGGGCGGCCAGGTCGCATCATCCCTTACTATCGTAGGTAACGGCTGGCTGGTTCGTGTACGAGTCGTGACATTGATTGATGGATGACGTCACGATTCGTAATCGTACATTACCTGCGTGTGTTTGCCGGTAATTACGATCGAACGTAATTGTGTGTTTTGTTTAACGTCACAAGGACGATAAGTTAGCCTGCCCTTTGGGGCGGCGACTGTCGTCGAGGGGTCCGAGCCCCTAACCTCATACCGTAGAGTCCCCACAGTGACAATTGACAATTATGTTTCAATGTCAACTGTTTTGTCTTCGTTAAGTATTATTAAATGAAATATATAGCTATATCACTTCCACTGTTATTTTCTTTTTGAAAATGCTTCTGAAATTTCTGGATTATTCATATTTTTTTATTTCCAATTTTTATTCATAATTGATGTTAATGGTGTCACCCTAGAGTCGTCACTTTTCATGACAAATAAAACAAACTCCCAAAAAAAAGAAAGAAAAAAAAATCATATAAAAATAAAGAAAAACCCTGTTGCCATATCGTCTAGCGATGTAGCATGTTAACCTAATTTATTATTCTAAGGTAGCTTTGCTGCGCTAGAGTTTCTTTTTATTTATTATCATCGCCGGTCTCAACTTGTTGATTACGAGGCAGAGAGAGGAATGGCGATAATGCAGGGATAGAGTTTCCAAAAGGTAAAAAATTTAGCGTATAAAGAAAATCTGAGTTTCAAAGAGGCCAAAAATTGTTCATGTTGCCTTCTAAAAATGAGTTTTTGCCAGTTTCTGTTCGAAAAACGACGCATGGACTCTGAAATTACTGTCCACTTGGACTGATTTTTTTACTATATCAACTGTAAGACAATCATGTTTTCACCTCTAATTACCTTATACACCATTCTGTTTCGCTATAAGATGGCATATTTGTTACCGTATTGATTTTGGTCACACATCGCATTAGACAGGCGATCATCAAAAATGCTTCTCATCTTTCATTTTGAATTTTCGCATATTTTTAATTAACTTTTCAATCATTCCATGTCATATTTTAAGAACGTACTTTATTAGAAGACTCGATTGAATTTTTCATTACCACAACAATATTTTAGTCAAATTTATACGAAAAATTCTGCGCAACTTGGTTAGAGTTTTAGAGCTTAGCACAAAAACGACGTCATTAAATAAAACAAACCTTGTTGCGTTTGGCTGTTATGTTTACAAACAATTTGCAATCAATTAATGCGTTTTTGAACGCTTCCAATTTTTTCACGCAGTATTTTCAACTTTCGAGTCGTCGTTTCGCGTTTTGTGTATTTTTCTTTCTTCATTTCTAAATGAAATTTCGTATCAGCCCCATAATTTTCGATTCCATTCGATGGATCCAGGAAGAGCGCCGAAGAAAGGAAGTGGAGGCAACAGAAAAATATCTTGTATTACGAAAAGAATAATGCGTAAGTGATACTCAGTTTGCACTTAAGGCTATGAAATGATGTCGTCGTGTATTAAAAGAAAAGAAGGAAAATAAGCACACGGTCATCATGGATGCTGAGGAACCTGAAAGTTTAAATTATTCTTTACCTTTTTGAGGTTGTCCAATAAATTTCTGTGCGAATAGGCTAGATATGTATATGAAATGAAGACGTCGTCACTCGGTATTAAAATTTTCTTCCTTCAAGACGCTAAATTATAGATAAGAATCATAATTTTTGTCTTCGATGGTAGTTAGTTTCGCATATTTGTGAACATGGCAGTTTCGAGTCCACCGTTTCGCAACATTAATTGTCTTCAAGGCTTTGTTTTGGAATCTTTGAAACATTTCTTGGTTGTTGCTGCTGTTTGTACGAGAACTCTTGTACTTCTGTGCCATATGATTACATTAGAAAAAAAACCGAATGCGCTAATCTGAATGAGTAGCTCTTATCCAAATTAATTACAATAATTTTTTCAATTTTTAAATTCTATTTTTTCAGTTACACCCTTATACAACTATTGCATTCAGTGCAGTGGCCGGACTTGGGGGCGGGACTGTGGAAAAGCGCCGATTACGATTCGTAGATCACGAATGTATAGTTCACTCAAATTCTTCATTCTTCTGTACACAATATATATATATGGATATATACATATATTTCCACTTTTTCCTCATTTTGGCAGTTTTTAGAAGTCGGTGGAGCCTCCGCTATTTGACCTATGGCAATGAAACATGAGATAATGTTCGTAAAATGTAAATGTCAACTCCTGGCGCCTGCGTCGTCTAATTGTTTCACTGCACGTCCTTATAATCCAAAGTTTGCAAGTTCAATATTAGCTGCCGTCCTATTCCTAACACAGATTTTTGGTGTGTTTGGTTTCAGTTCTATTGGTGCTCCCTTATGGAATTTGAAAATTTATGCTAGGGGTCCACTGGCCACCAAATCTCGACATTTCATGCTTGCCCACACTAACAACAAACAACCTTCAAACGCAGAGAAGAATAGCCATGTTCCCAGAACACAATAAAACATAAAAAATAAAATAACCTCGCATTTGAATTTATGACAGATTCCGATTTCATTTTGATGACATTTGATAATTTTTCCAAGGGCAGATGTCATTATTAAGGAATTGTATCATGAATATATTTTCTCTTATGTACTTCTGATTGTATGTTATGTGGGTTTTGTTTCAAGTTTCAGAAAGTAGTACGATATAATTTTCTTCATCCAGAGTAATCATCATTCATACTCCACAATTAAGTATGATTTAAAAATTTCAGCGGTGGTAATAAAAAGTGAAATCTGGATTTTTTACATCCTGAAAAGCAGAACCTTCACCCTTAACAAAGACTACAAATTTTTCTTTTTTCTATGCAATTATTTAATGAATCCTTTGAGTTTTTTATTAGCTTTGATATCTTTTATTATTGTGTAATTTCATGCTCTTGCTGAATTTGATGATCTTCAATTACCAGCAAACATTTCAAAAGATGAGATTAAATAATTTTGGTAAAGCTATATAGAATAAGCAAGTTGACGCACTCCCTTAAACGATGACAATTTTGAATAGGCATAAATTATCCTTCTTGTGGCACAAGTGCGTTAGTGCATCAAATTAAAGCGAAATTAATGTGCAATGGACACTATTGCTTACCTAGTCCCATAAAATTTTCCTACTGACTCTTGGAACAATTTCTTGTCACAGTGTGTCAACTTATGTAAATAGTTAGTATGTATAACTTTAAATTTTTAAAACCGTTAATTGTTAATTTGAGCCTAATTTGGTTCGAGTTTGTTGTGACATCAGATAACATTGTAGAGAATTAAGATTGTTAGTCCTGTTATTTTACAAATTTGTACTAATAATTTTGTAGGCTCTTGCTAGTTAATTAGCTTCAATTTAAGGATGAGTGTAATTAGCTTCATAGTACATGATTGTGCCTTTTGTGATTATATAATTTTGATTTTACAATTTATATTTTGTTTCAGTTGAAGATCACTGCCATCAAAGCAGACGAAAGAAAACGGATAAAAATGCAAGAACTAAATTAATAATCGCCAGTGCTCTGTGTTTGTTATTTATGATAGCCGAAGTAATTGGTAAGCGATATGTTAACTTTTCTGAAATCAAATTTTTTCTTTTATAGTAAGTTAATGATTTGTAGCGTAGCAATTAAATTTTTAAAAACTAGCGCAGCAAAATTCTACTAGAAAATCCAATTTGCCAATTCATCCCAACTCTCGATTTGCAAATAAGTACATGAAATAATATGTTCAAAATTAATTTTCAAAATATTATTTTATTAGTGTAAAACGCGTGTAGAGAAACCTAGAAAACTATTACACTCACTTAGAAACACGTAACCGAACCCGTAATTGCAATTCTAGCGCTTTAGCAATTCTCTAGTGGCAAACTCGGTAACTATTTATTGGCCTGTCTATGTACAAACCAGAAACAAAGTCTAACCTCTGTTCCCAAATAGAGTTAAATAAAAGTATTTAAAAAATTGAAAATAAAAACTATAGTTATCGATACTTTCAGGAGTGTAGTTAGAATTTTTCAACAGGAAAATTATTTGATGACCTTTTTTACTTATTCGTCACTTCTGAAATTTAGTATCTATGAAACCATGCTGTCGCATGCTTATTACTAAATTTTTAAAGTGCCGAACAGCAAAATAAATAAAAATTAAGTCATAGGGGCAATCATCACCCCTTTTGCTTCTCCTTGGCTACCCCTTAGATACTTTTAACGAACGTATTAGTATATTGATGCTTTACTGGCTGAATTTGAAACACTTAGGTAGTATCAATGACTTGAGAATTACTTACCTGTAGAAAGATACATACTTAATAAAATTTATATGTTTATGTATAAGTAGGTGTATACATAATTAGAACCCCCGAAGCGCCACTTCGCGGTACTTTAGCTTATACTGGCCTGACAACACTGATCAATTCTTTGTCAGGATGGAAACAACAAAACATTAATTTGTAGTTGGCGCATGCCCCTTGAATTTTGTCTTAATAATTTTCGTTGAATTTGGTCTTACAAAATCAGGCTGTACGTTTATTATAATGATATATGTAATTGATATTGGGAAAAATGAAAAAATTGAATACTGTTTTTTGCATTTGGCACATAAAAATTGCTGAAAAACGTGATATCCTTGACAAATAAATTATCAATCCATCAGTGTTTTATTGTTAAAATTTTTAGTAGTTTTTTATAGTTTTTTTGAGAACTACTGAAGCAATAGTCAAAAAATTTCTACCAAACCTACTCTTATTTATAAACTTGGTCCCACAAAAATTTCAACTCTATTCCGTCAGTAATTTTCTCATAATATTGAAAAAACTATTGTTTTAGTAACATAATTTTTACAGTTTTGTTTTATTATTTTTATGGAAACTATTGAAGCAATAGTCCTAAAATTTTAAGCAGACCTGCCCCTGTAGAGAATCTATCTCCCACTGAAATTTTAGCTATATTCTTATTGCAGTTTTCTCAGAATCCTGGAAAAACCAATTTTCCTGGAATTTTTTGTTTTCCTATTTTCTCAAAAACTACTGAACTAATAGACATCAAATTCCTTTCAGAACTGCTTCTATGTGAGAACTATTGTGAAAATGTCAGTGCTATCTGTTGTGTACTTTTCTCAAAACTGTGAACACAATATTTAGGGCGGATACACACACACACACATATATATATATACAGTGTTGGATAGGCTTTTTTTTCCTACCAGGAAAATCTATAAAGGGCGCCAAATTTTTCTCCTTGCAAAGGCGCCCAGTTTTTGTTTTATTACAATGGCGACCCTAATGATCCCCTTTACCAAAACAGTGTCTATATTGGTATAAGAAAAAAATAGTCTTAGTCCTTAATGACGAGAATTTTTTTTTTTTTTTAATTGTACTCAAAGTATTGAAATTTTTTTTGTTTTAAAGGCAAAGGGCGCCAAAAACTTCACGGGGAAAAGGCCCACCAGGAAACTCCCGGTATCCCGGTGGGCCTATCCAACACTGTATATATATATATATATATATATATATATATATAGATAGATAGATAGATATATAGATAAATACCTATACCGATTCAATAGATATAACATCAAGCATTGCCTATAACAAACTGTCTGTTAGAACAAACAAAATGAGTGGTCCTGGTAAGACTCCATTGTTAATTTCTACTTTCATACCCCAGTTACAGCAAACTATTGGCTACAGAAACTAGATTTCAGGTTTAATAAAGGAAATTGGAACAAGCTACAATTAAATGTGAACTTTCTGTTTATACTTTTACACGGTTTTACTGGTTGATGTATTATTGTAGAAAATATAACTGTACAATTACCTAAAGTATTACGAGGTTTTTTTCAATATAAAAATCAATGAAATTCTGTCGGAGCTATTTATTTTTTTCAAATATATAAGCATTTTGGAAGTTAAATACATATATATGAACCATACCCAAAAAATGAGACAATTCGTTGGCAAACATTATTTTCAGCAGGGTACTATTTGTTATAACTGGGTATAATAAACACCAGCTGCGACATACGAAACCCCTGGTCCAAAGAAGTTCATTATCAATGGTTTTTGCTTTGTATATATAGATATTGTGTGGTAAAATATGCATTTATTAATTCTGACGAGGTATATTTATATCCAATCATTTTCCCACAAATTAAATAAATACTTATAAAAAAAAAAAATGTACTATAATGGACTACGACGAAATATAGTGGTGATAATGTGTTATTATAAGCTTTTATTCTAATCACTACTGTGATTTATAAAATTTACCAATACTGCTGCCAACCCTCTGCAATGAAATAATGTTTATTTTGCATGAAGCTAAATCCAAAAAAAAAAGTAATTAAAGCTTATTTTTTAAAAACTCGTTTGTAACATAAACTTATTTATTTATTTTTCTCAGAAGAGCACACATTCATTATCGTAAAAATGTAACTCACAAATGGTAAATTTATGCAGTATCCCAAAGTTAAGGTACTTCTAAACCTAACCTAGAATTTCAATGTAATTTTCAAAGAGACAATATCAATTTTTTGAAAAATATTCAAAAAAATTGATTTATGCATGAATATGCATTTTTTCTATTTTATTTAAAAATGTGTTCTATAAAATTGGTATTCTTGGAATCAGAAAGTTTCGATTTGTGAAATTATTTGATCACTATTGGTGTACGTGTAAGCAAACAAAATACGCGTTTGTTTGAAAATTCTGTCTCTATTATGTATATCATTTATGTACATATATATGTATATCAGTTATAGTTAAAATTTGAAATTCAATTAATTCATGAAATAACAAGGCATTTTTGGGAAAGTATATAATTAATTTTATTTTTCACACATTAACCACTGAATTCATACAAAATCCAGTTATTTCATTTATTAACAACTCTGATCCGTGAAAGTATAAAATTAAATAAATTATAGTTTTTATGCCTTCTTTTCTCTGACACAGTACTATTATGCTTTAATCATACAAAAACTTTCTTGCTGAAATGCTTTTTTTTCTTTCTTTAAACGAATACCCAATTGTTCATAACAAAAAAAAAACAGGGAAAATTGATAAATTATAATACAGTGGTGGTTTGGTCACAAAATATATTTTGTCAAAACTTTTTTTAATTTACTTAATTCTTATTGCAATCAAAATATAAAACTACTGATTATATTGTGGGGACGTTTCCCTCTTTGCCTCCCTCAGGGCTCGGCCCTACGTTGACAGATGGGTCGCAGACCAAAGTCCGCAACCCATACTAATCGTGCATTGCACATTAAACAGAGTACATTGTCTGTATGCACTCATACATACGATGTGTTTCTGTGTTTACCGTTGAGGCGGTAAACTGAGGCAAGTGAGAATGTAATACTTACATACTCACTGACAGTATACGTGCTGTGGTCCGTATATGGTACCGCATCGCCTTTGGACAATTGCCCCAGTTAGGAAGTACGCTTAGTGTATGGTAAGGCATCTTAAACCAGCTGGCTACCAGTACCAAGAAATAATTTGGTCGCCCCGCACGTAAACCACTGTCTTCCTCCTTAGGTTCCATGCCCCGTGTAGGTAGCATCTACCTACACCAAACAAGCCACAGTGGTGACCTCGACATTGCTACAGTGGTGCAGGCGTGAAAACGCTAGACAAGTGAGAAATCGCTCTGCTGATAAGTGCGGCTTGGATGCGACTTTTTCATTGGCTAGAAATAGCTGGTGTGACTTAGGTGACTATTAGTCGACTACGGAGTGGGAAATTTACCCCCTATACTAAATAAACGTTGCCCCATAAACCGGACGGGTCAACGAATTCTCGGTAGAACACGCATATACATCTGCTAGATAGCAAATAGTCCTACAACAATTTCTGCTACAAATTCGGCTAAGCTGGATTTCCAAAAATTAAGAAATGGAAAAATAATGCGAAAAATAATGCTGAAAAATGACGAAACTAAAATGCCTGGAACTTCGACTGAAAATCCAGAGGAAAAAGAACGTAGGTTACTGGCTGAGAAACAGGCTCAGATAGAAAAAGAACTGTTCGATCAATATATGAAGGAGATCGTAGCCAAGGCAATATCGAAATATAACAAAAAGAAGGTCGAAGAAGCCAAAAACACACTCAAAAAATGGATCCAACTACCAGAGTTTCTCCCAAAGGATGTAGAAACTTGGTTCATTCAACTGACCGGCTGTTTCCGACTCGAGGAGATTCCTCGAGAGCACAGATATAGACAATTGTGTGGAAATATGCCCGCACAAATCATAAAAGCTTGTCCAGACATCATGGAATGTCCCGACGAAGCAGAGGATTCATACAGTTGGTTCCAGAATAAAATAAGAACTGCATTTGGCATAACCGCTCGAGAGGAAATTTGAGAACTGATGAGAGGCATGTCCATCGGAGACGACAAGCCCACAGTATTCATGGCAAAACTTATGAAAAAAGGGGATAACCATGTATCACGCTTAGTAATAGCTGACCGATTTTGCCAACAACTACCTACATCAGTTGTGCTATCACTTGGAGCTTTAAATCTCACCAATGCTACCAGTGATGAGGCATTGATAAATTTGGCCAAAGCTGCTGAACAGTTACTGGAATACACAGATAAAACTGCAATCAGTGCCATCTCAGCGGAAAAATCCAAAATAGCGGAACTTAGAGCCGAAATTGCTGCTTTGAAAATGGAACATAAAAACACCAACAGCAGCGGAAATCGTAACAGCCGTTTCAAAAACTGAAATTGGTGAGAACGAGACTCTAGGTCTCGTGACCACAGAAATAATAGAAAAAACAGCCCTGGCAGAACACCACCAAGGTCTAAATCTAGACCCAAATACAAAAATCTGAATTGGCGAGAAGACTATTGCTTCCACCATAACAAATGGGGAGAAAATGCCAGGACTTGTAAAATAACCTGCCGATTCTATGCCGAAAGGATGATCAAAGACAAGCAAAAGAAAAAGGAATTGCTCACGGAATTGGACAAGGTTAGAGACAATTAAAAATCTCCCAATAAGTCAAACTAGAGAGAGGGGTTGTATCAGTGTCAACCAACCCCTCAGATAACTACTCTTGCCGCCTGTTCATACAGGACAGGTCAAAAAGGAGGGAATTTCTTGCTGACTCAGGCGCAGATATAAGCATACTGCCAGCCAAGATCAAGCATAAGAATAACACTCCAAAATCCCAATTAAATGCAGTAGACAACCATAGTTTCTCTGCATATGGAATTAAAAAATGCAAAGTAAATATAGGTTTTAACAAACCAATGAAATGGACTTTCACTATAGCTAATGTCAAATACCCTATATTAGGAGCAGATTTCTTAGCCTATTATGGACTATTGATTGATCTTAAAAATAAACAATTAATAGACTCCACAACCGGTGAACACATAAAAGGAAAAACTAAAAATTATCAAATAATTAATATAATTAATGCGTGCACGCAACCAAATGATAAATTCGTCAATATATTGACAGATTTTCCTGGTATCACCGAACCAACTTTTAATCCAAATCCTACATATAAACATGACACAGTTCATATAATAGAAACTGTAGGACAACCCTGCGTAGCAAAAGCAAGACGCTTAGCTCCAGATAGATTAAAAGTGGCTAAGGATGCATTCGATAAAATGGTAAAAGAAGGAGTTTGTAGACCCTCAAATAGCTCAAGGAGCTCACCCATTCATATCATCCCTAAGCCAGGTGGAAAATGGCGAGTAGTAGGTGACTACAGACGCCTAAATGCTCAAACAAAACCAGATAGATATCCAGTTCCTAATATCATGAATTTCAATATAAACGTGAAAGGAAAAGATCTATTTACCAAAATTGATATTAATTGGGCTTTCCACCAGATACCTATGGCTAAAAACCATATCAAAAAAACGGCACTGATAACTCCATTCGGCCTCTTCAAATATCTTCGAATGCCATTTGGATTAAGAAATTCTGCACAGACATTTCAGCTATTTATAAATGGTGTATTGTGAGACATACCATATGCCTATGCATACATAGATGATATCTGCATATGCTCCAGTAGAGGCATTGAAGTGCACGAGAAGAAAGTGAGAACCGTATTACAGTGTCTGCACGCTGCCGGTTTAACTATCAATCCCGGTAAATGCGAATATGCAAAACCAAATATTGATTTTCTCGGGTACAACATTACTTCTGCTGGAATTGCCCCTCAAAAAGTCCGGGTTGAGCCAATAATAAACTTCCCTAAACCAAAAACAGTCGCTGAATTAAGACGATTTTTAGGGATGACAAATTTCTATCGACGTTGCATAAAAAATGCAGTGGCCGAACAAGGCAAATTATTCAATTTAATAAAAACAAATAAAAAATGCGACAAAACTCTTGTCATATAGACAGAAGAGGCCAACTTAGCATTTGACAATGTCAAAAATATGCTGGCTAACGCGACATTATTAGCTCACCCAGATGACAGTCTGCCATTATGCATTAGCAACAGACTTGTCAAACTTTGCAATTGGTGCAACATTGTACCAAATTGATAATGATCAAAACCAGCCCTTAGCATTCTTCTCGAGGAAACTATCTAAGGCTGAGAAAAATTATAACACGTACGACAGGGAGCTATTGGCGATAAATGCTGCTTAGGCATAATGTAGAAGGTAGAACTTTTACTGTGTATACAGACCACCTACTTATCACACATGCATTCCAGCATAGAGCATAACATGCATCCCCAAGGCAAATGAGACACTTAGAATTCATAGGCCAATTTACAACAGACATCAGGTATATAAAAGGGGAATTAAATACACCCGCTGATGCTCTGAGCCGAATAGAATCTGTCTCAGTGCCATCTCAGTTACCCTATGCTGAAATAGCCATTGAACAGCTAGGGGATGAAGAATTATTAAAATTGATATCTTCAGACAAATCAAGTCTACAACTGAGACAAAAAAGACTCCCTGGCACAAAAATTATGTTAACATGTGATGTGTCCCAAGGTCAAGAACGACCCTAAATTCCACAAAAATATAGGAAAATGGCGTTCGACAGTGTTCATAACTTATCGCACACTGAACCTAGGAGTACGACTAAATTAATGACCTCGAGATTTGTATGGTCCAACATAAAAAAAGATTGCAACAACTGGGCCCGTGCTTGTCTAAATTGCCAGAAATCCAAAATTGGCAGACATACGAAATCGAAACTTGGGAAATTCAGACATACTGACAGATTCAAACACATTCACGTAGACTTAGTTGGTCCTTTACCACCTTCTCGTGGCTACAAGTATCTGCTGACCATTATAGACCGAGCTACTCGCTGGCCCGAAGCAATTCCACTGACTGAAATGTCAGCCCCAACAGTGGCTGTAGAAATATATTCAACGTGGATTGCTAGATACGGTGTGCCCCAAAGCATAACTACAGACCAAGGTCGACAATTCGAAAGCCAAATATTCAACGAACTAGTAAAGACCTTGGGTGTGAAACACTGGTCCACCACCACTTACCACCCACAATCTAACGGGAAAGTGGAAAGGTGGCATAGGGCTCTAAAAGCCTCAATTATGGCACACGACACCAAAAGATGGATTGATAGGCTACCAACCATCTTATTAGGCCTCTGATCAGCCTTGCAGACAGATACTGGACACTAGCACTCGGTGAGGAATTTCGCTTACCAGGGGACTTTTTCTATGAAACCAAAGAAATTAACCCCAAAACATTAGTACAAAACATAAAAGACGAAGCAAGTCAATTTTTCAAACAAGCTGCAACTCATGGCAAACCTAAAACCTATGTCTCGAGACACTTAGCGACAACCACGCACATGTTCTTACAAGAAGAAGGGATGAAAAAGGCTTTGCAGAAACCCTACACTGGTCCCTATAAAGTAGTGGATAGAACAGAAAAAACGTTCACCCTACTCATAGCCGATAAAGAGAAAAAAGTCTCAATAGATCGTGTAAAACCTGCATTTTTAATAGCAGATGATAAAGTCAATGTCACAAAAAATTGCAAGGAAAATGAAATGGATAATGACATAAGCATAGTCAAAGATCCACAAGAAATTATGGAACAAAATATTGACACTCAAAAGCTACTAACATAGCCAGAAATAGTACAAGAAATACATAGCGATGTACTCAAACCAAATTTGGAAAATACGGCTATAAAAACCAAATCCAAAAATGTTGTCAAATTTGATCACAATGTACGAAAATATTACTATGACCCAAAAGCGCCTATAAAGCCCAATAAAAGAGGCAGGCCTAAAGGTAGTTATAAAAAATGAAACCAAATTCCGAGTCATAGATCAGAAAGGTTAGCTCAACACCAAAAATAGCTAAACCAAAACATGATCACAATTGCAAAATTCACTCATACAAAAACCACCAAATTCCCAAACCATAGAAAAATAAATGGTTAAATAAAAAGCAAAATAAGTTTATTCACCATCAACCCCTGCATCAAAACATAGCAGAAGGTTAAACAAAATTGAAACATCAAAAAATGGTCATAAAAATCAAAAAATAAATCTTCCGCTTCCAGGATTCGAACCTAGATGCAGAGAAAAAAAATGCGAAAATAAATCAGCTCGAAAATAAAACATCTATCGTGAAATTCAAAATAAATTCACGTGCGTTTTTATAAACAAAAATTAACTGACAAACAATGAGAAACGGTGCAACTGCAATGACACACATCCTTATCGCAGAACATACCACAACGTACGTTGCGATAAGGATATTGCGCCACCGTTCCTTATCGCATTGACCTATATAAAAGAATAAAAGTTCATTCACTCGAATACGTTGACCCACATAAAAGCACGTGGTAATTTAAATCAACGAATTTTGCATATAAAATCTTCTACGTGGGAATTTCTAAATGGTGAGAAAATACTAAATCTTTTATACTGAGATGAATTATGATAAACTCGACGACAAATTCGTACCAAATGAAACAGCCAAGAGCGATACACAAATCATTCGTTTGTCGATTACGCTCCGAGCAACATCGCATTCTAATTTCATGTAATTTGTTCAGTTCGAACACCCATTTATTTCTGTGCTAAAATCGCTTTGAAAATTTCTTACTTTGTCTTAATTGACACTTGCAATCCTGAACAATGTCTACCACCAACTCTTCTAAACCTTTGCTCGACTATGAGGAAGCCCTCCTTGCAGAAGAGCAGGAACAGAACAATTGGGAGCATGACATCATGCTTTCCCAACTTTCCACTTCGGCAAGCAATCTCGCTCTGACTTCCACTCCGAGGCCTGAGGTCAGTTCAGTCTTGGCTGAAATGATCCAACCTCTTCTTCACCACCTTCCCATCGGCAAGACCTCGGATGCTTCACGATCCATGATTACCCCCATGGACGTGGACCCATCTAGGAGCCTTCAGCCTTCTTGCTCCAAAATCACGGTCCATAGACTGGAAACCCAACTCCAGCCTTTCATCCAACAACGGAATTCTATTCCAAATATGAATTCCAGGAACTCCACCCAGGCTATCCAGCACAAAAATAAAAAGAGAGGAGCACGATCTCGTGCTAATTATAACCAACGGAGGATCCTCAACTATCATACGGGGACTTTTACTGGCCATGCCTTAGGCCAGGCCCTCCGAGACATCCTCTTTGTAGGAGCTAGGTCTTATAGAGGATGTAATCCCACAGGACAATCATCAGTCCAACGTCCCCCCAACTTTTAGAGTATGATGGGATTTAGTCTTTTCGTACGAAAATACTAGGGGGAGTGGCTGTGGGGACGTTTTCCTCTTTGCCTCCCTCAGGGCTCAGCCCTGCGTCGACAGACGGGTCGCAGTCCAAAGTCTGGGACCCATACTAATCGTGCATTGCACATTAAACAGAGTACATTGTCTGTATGCACTCATACATACGATGCGTTTCTGTGTTTACCATTGAGGTGGTAAACTGAGGCAAATGAGTATGTAATACTTACATACTCACTGACAGTATACGTGCTGTGGTCCGTATATGGTACCGCATCGCCTTTGGACAATTGCCCCAGTTAGGAAGTACGCTTAGTGTACGGTAAGGCATCTTAAACCGGCTGGCTACCGGTACCGAGAAATAATTCGGTCGCCCCACACGTAAACCACTGTCTTCCTCCTTAGGTTCCATGAACCCCGTGTAGGTAGCATCTACCTACATATATTTTCGACTGTTCATATTATTTCCGGTTAGAATGAATTTTAGTAGGTTAAAGAAATAAACCTTTTTTTATTTAAATTCTTTTTTACTAATAAATAAAAAAAAAGAAAAAAAGTGAAACAAATTGGAAACTGGAACACGCAGTTGAACCTGTTAGGACATGGAGACCATTGTCTCAGGCTAGTACCATCCCAGTCAAACTAGTATGTATGGTAAACTTAATCAAGCCTAATCATTGTATCTTTTATTCAAAACCTGGATTTTATACTTTCCCAGTTGGCTGCGTGTTAATTCGTGAAAGAACTAGGTAGTTAAAGTGTATCTTTGGCATAGGTATGTTACACACTTTAACTGATCATAATAATTTGGAATACATATTTTCGTGGTAACATAAACATTGAGACATTTTCAATCAAATCTGCATCAGTGATCTGCTTCAGTATACTTATGCAGGTTTGTTTGGTACATGTATGCTTCGCATCCCCTTCATCCCTACATTCTAAAAACCATTAGAAACCAAAGGAGACTTACTTCTCTTAATTTGTAGACGTAGTGTATGTCATTTGAATCTTTTTCTTGGCACTGCTGTGTAGCTCTATATAGTTTCATTTATTTCAATTTTTTATGAAGGGATGTGCCTTGGCCCACTTTTCAAAATCTTAACCAAACTATTGAACGTAGAAATAAATTTGTAAATTACATTTCTTTTATGACGTGTAGAAATTCATTGACCAATAACTTATTGAAATAGAGCCCCTCAGTGAGGTAAAAGATGATCAAATGTATTTATACTGATTAAGCAGTACCTATGAGAAAAAAAGATATAATGACACGCTCTTTTTTTTCAAATATTTTAAATATAAATGCTAAACAACTAACTTTCGTATTTTTCTAAATGCATTCCCTGTGAGATTGGAAGGTGAACAACTATGTTTAAACATATTACCCGATAATTCTTCCAATTAGTGACCCATCAACTAGATTTTTGTCCAAATCAATAATAAATACAGTTACCTACAAAAAGAGTGCTGGGGTTTTTTTAAATTCAACTGCCAGAGAGGCGGAAGGTTTAAAAATTGAAATTATAAGTACACGTGCAAGTAACCAATTCCAAGATTTTCCTAAAGTTGACCCTGTGAAGATGAAAAGTGGAAAACTGTATTCACAATGATGAATTAATTGAAATAGCATAATTAATTTTGAAAAACCTTCTTTTGTTTAATCCTATGAGAAACACTGAAAATTAATGTTTTCAATTATTGAAGATTTTGAAATTACAAGCATAAGTTATGTTAGACTCGAGCGAAAAAAATGCACAATTTGTTCTGGCATTTCAGAATTGCCAGAACGCGAAATGTCGCATTCTGTGCTTGTGCCGTTCAAAATAACCGAAAATATCGATGTTTGTTTTTCTCAATATCGACTATGCAGCAATAGTAAATATCGAAATGTACACGTTCCGTGCTATGGCGTCTTACCACAAATCCACAATCCAAATTCGTGCATTTTAACAAGAGAAATATTTAGCGGAAATTATTTTTTTAAAACCTGACTGAGAATAAACAACAGTCAAACATTCGAACTAAATTAGGAAACGTAATATATTGTCGATTGAAACAACAGCTCGCCAAAAATAATTAAATTTTTTTTCGAAAATATAATTGGATTAATGACTATAAATGAAAGTAGCTAATACCTGATTCTTCAAAATTTATGTAAAATATGAAAAGAATACAGCTGTAAATTATAATTAATTGAAAATTTTTATGATTAGGCTATTCGGATGAAGAATAAAAGTAACGTGTTCAGCTTTCATAGTTAAAACATGCTTACAGCAAGTAAATTAGTAGATTACCTGTCACTACCTTTGTTTAATTGTAATTGAATGTAGTATAGATATATATATATATGTGTGTGTATACTTTCTTGTTTGACATTCTCATTGTTTTGGTCATAGTTTCCATGTTTCATGCTTATTATTTTAGAATGTCTCTCCAGCTCGTCAAATCAATTTATGCCTATGATGCTCGCTGTTACCACGAATATGTGTGTAGCTACTATAACTGTTAGTTGTTCTAAGTTTTCAAAAAAATCCCTGATTAAAGGTTAATTTGTCGTTGACCAACCTGCCAGTGACTAGGTTATGGTTCATGGCAGGGCTCTTCAGCTCGGCGAACATGAAAATGAAAAGGAAGTAATAAAATAATCGGAGAGCTGAAACACTTCTGGTGACTGTCCCAATGTCAGCGGATTTTCAGTTCTCTCAATTTTTGTTTATAAAATACCTTAATGACTTGTAAGAAACACGTGTGATTGAAAAATTTATTAATATCCCGTCATCTTAGTTTTGTCGTTTGCTTTGTAAAAAATATCTAGAAGACTTTTCAATGGCTTAAAAGTTGCATAACATTATGCTTCTTTTGGTCAACGGAGAGAAAATAGACGATCAGTGTGTCTTCGTATTTGTCATCCTTACATTATTTTTGGATCGGCCTTCGCCTCTGTCAATTAGCATGCGAATATTTATACACCGCACGATTATTGATGCATGTAATGCTTTTAATCTGCTGGGAATAGTCGAAGCCCATTTCCACTCAATATTCGAAGGAGAAAAATGTTAATTTCTTTAATTGTGACCCACAAACTTCTTCTGGAGATCCACCAGGTAATTTGAAAAATGTTACATGTGCATTTTTAGCAGCAGTCACTGTGTTTGGAATCCCAGTGATGACCACTCATGAAGAAAAAATTTCATGAATTTATCATTTCAAGTTGACCTATTGATTGTGAAAGGTGCAAAAAAATTAGTATAAGTACAAAGATTTCTTATCAATATTTACTCGACACATCATATTTTCTGCTCCTGTACACACATGGTGTCGTAAATAATGTAAATGAACCATCAGAGGACCATAAATGAATATAATTATGTTAACTTCAAACTATTCTTTTTTTTTATTTTTTTTTTATTTTTTATTTTTTTTTTGTTTTAAATGATATGTTTATTATTTTTATTCGCATCGAGGTAGGTATTTTTATAGCATATCATTTAGTTATCAAGAAAAATTTGAAGAACTAAAATTAGTCCCGCGTTTATTCCCCGATGGTGAAAGGGCAGATGTAAGGGGTTGAAGCCAACCCTCACCACATTTCAAGCGTAAAGCCTTTTATACGTATCCATATTCCATTTCATCCTCACTTTTAAACTTATTTTAGCAGGCTACTCACTAACTCGGTCCCGTTAACACAGTCATTGATGACCTCTGTTCCACTACCACAATAATCATAGTATAAAATTCATTACTCAACTATCTTATACAAGTAACCTCTTTCGCCTCCTCACCAACTAACCCAACTACCTCCCTTTATATTTTATTAAGTCTGATAATCTCTCTGTCGCTACGAAAATAAAGAGTCGACGCCTATGATATCAGAACTGGCTCTTTAAAAGTTATAGACTGCGAAACTGAGGTGATGCCCTCATACTGATTTACTGATATCAGTTTTGAAAAATAGTCTGTTTTGCGGTTATTTGATAGCTGTCGTATGGACGAAATCATTAATACTTAAATAGTGATTAGTGAATGTGCTAAGCCTTCTTACTAGAAACGAGTGACAAGTTTCCAGAAAGGCCGGACTGAATAATGTCAAAACCTCACGTCTTTTGTTCAAGATTGTTTGATTTTGAAAATTCAAATAAATTTAGTTTAAAAACGAGTTTTTAAAAAATACCTACGCTTTTATCTTTTGGAACTAGAACATGGAGTACTTCGCTAGAACGACCACGTCTTTACCACAACGCTTTAGAGATGATTGGAAATGAATGATGAAAGCTGTGTAGAAAGAGCAAACCCGTTGATGAGGGATAACTGGTAAAAACGAAATCTGATTTCAGCCTCCCTAGATGTTAGTACAAGAACTACGTCATATTTTGTTGCGTTTATACCTGCAAATCCTGTAATAAAAACGTATAGGTTGTGAAAAAGGGTCGAGTACTTACATTTTCTCATATTCTCATTCACCTCCATGTGGTTTGTAGAATACCTTGTCGAGAGATATTCTCACCAGAAGGAAATTCTACAGAATTTAAGCGTGTTCAGCCACTTCGTACATAAGTACGGGTAAGACAGAACCAGACCAAACACTGACAATTTTAGAGCCGGTTCTGAGAGTTTATATACTAGTTTTGGCACACGCACACAGACACACTTATGTACGTATACATATGTAGGTGTGTTGTAGAATTCACGTCATTTCTTATTCATTGCTGAAGCAACTGATAAGAAATGACATAATGCGTTCGTGTACCGGTCCGAGACATTACCGAGATCTTTATCTATCGTTTTGTCATTGGCCGAACTTTGCATCTTACTTGCCTGTGTGTGCAAGTAAGAGCATATGAACAAACAATATATTTTATCTGCTATTTAATATAATACGCCTGATGAAGAATGGCGTGTGTACAAGATGTATAGTCCCCACAGCTACTCCTCCCCAGTTTTTGCGCCACAAAAATGATAAGTCGCATGTCTGGGGGACTTATCGAGTCTACTGCTTCCTCATTATCATCTATTTTTATTAGAGGTTAGGAAATGTTGTGTCCATGATCAATTCTTCTTCTATGCAATCTAATTCAATTTTCTATGCAAGAAGTTGGCAAGCATTTGGGTTCTCTTCAGCCTTTTGCATGTTATTCGAATTGGATGTGTCAAAGAAGTTTTGTTTTGGCAGCGACATTTTGAATAACAGATAAAAGATAGAAAATAATGTTTAGGAAAACACATTTAATTTCAAAGACAGTTCCGTTTTTACTTTTGTGTATCTTCTTATCAAGTCATAGAGGGGATAGCGCTTAAAATTCTCGGCCGTATGCAAGTTTTCCAGTTAAGTTCTGATCAGTTTAAGCAAATTTATGCCTGAAATAAACTCAGAGAATATATTTTTCGAATTTTATTACAAAGGAATCTCCGCTTGTGATGTCACAACGTTGAGATTATCTTTTTGTTTGACAATAAACGCACGATGCGATGTTTATTTCCGTATCGCACATGCATTTGTTTATTCCTGTCGTTTTCTTTTTGTTGGCATTCCTCGTTTGCTTATCTCCAGAGTTTCTTTTGTCCCACGGAATTCCAATTTTTGTCACATATTTTTTAGCGGGTTTAAACTTACGTAGCGGATATTACTTATTCGGGAGTAAATTTTATTTTCTTCGTATTAACCTCTCAGACATGCGGGAAGGATGGGAATTTTTTGCATTTTTTACTGCCTAGGGGCCTGCAGTTTTTTGGGGGGATATGGGGGCCTCAGGATCGAATGTTTTGGTAGTAACATCGTCCGAAAACTTTACAGACTTTTTTATTTTTGATGTTTTCTCTAATTGTGAATTTTTTGTTTCACATTTTTCAACGGATTCTTCTTCTGTTTGTTGGTGAATCCGTCTGGATATTTTCTATGTTTTCTCTCTGTAACTTCTTTATTCTTTTATCGTCGCTTACCATGTATGCAATTTTCAATCTGTCGATTGAAATTGTTCGAGGTTCGCCTGCAATGAGTATCACAAAGTTCTTTTCATATCGTGATAATACTTTGTAAGGACCGGCATATGGTTTCTCCAGCGCAGATCTTATTTTCTCATCTTTAACAAATACATGTGAAGTATTTGCCAAATGTTTCGAGACATAAATCTTTGGCTGGCCATGATGAACTGACTGTTTTAGAAAATTATTGACGTCATTTCGTATATTTTGCACCATGATTTTGAGGCTAACTTCCTTCGATTTTGTGAAGAAGTCCCCTGGGAGGCGTAGCTCTTTGCCAAACGCTAATTGCGCTGCAGAATGACCTGTATCCGTTTGTAAGGCAGATCAAAGGCCTAAGAGGATGGTAGGGAGCACATCTACCCATCTCTTTGTATCATGTGACATGATAGAGGCTTTGAGGGCTCTATGCCATCTCTCGATTTTGCCATTGGCTTGAGGATGGTAAGCTGTGGTATGACTGTGTTGAACACCAAGCTTATTTGCTAACTCTTTAAAGAGCGAGCTCTCTAATTGGTGACCTTAGTCCATAATTATGAATTCTGGTACGCTGTACCTCGCAATCCAGGTATCATATAACCTGGCAGCTACGTTGGAGCTGTCATCTCATATAGAGGAATTGCTTCTGGCCATCGTGTTGCCCTGTCTATTATCGTTAACAGGTATCTGTGTCCTTGAGATGGTGGCAATGGGCCTACCAAGTCCATATGTACTGTTTTAAACCGCTCTGTTTGTTAGAAGGATTTGAGGGGCGAGCGAGTGTGTCTTCCTACTTTTGATTCTTGACAGTTCAGGCAACTGCGAGCCCATTTGTTGCAGTCAGACTTCATTCGTGGCCATACAAACCTTTCCAAAATTAAATTAGCACTACATTTTGGCCCAGCATGTGACAGATTATGTACACTGTTGAAAGCCAACCTGAGATATTTTACCGGTAGAAATGGCCTATTCTTACCTGTACTGATGTCACATGTTAATAAAACATCAGTACCGGGAATTTTTCACTGTCTCAATTTGAGAGTAGTATCATCGTTCGATAACAACTTTTGCAATTCTGCATCCTTAAGCTGTGCTTTAGCTATTTCAGCATAAGGCAAACAGCTTACTTTGTTCGGCTGTTGCATTCTTCATGCAACATCTGTAGAAGTTCACCATCCCCAAGAAATGCCTGAGTTCAGCGACATTTGAGGGTTTCGGGAAGTTCAATATTGGCTCTACTTTGGTCTTCAAGGGGGAAATGCCTTCGGTTGAGACTTTGTAACCGAGGAAGTCAATTTAAGTCTGTGCATATAAGCTTTTACCTACGTTGATAGTAAGCCCGGCAGCATGTATACGCTGTACGACGGCTCTTACATTCTCCTCGTGCTGTTGCTCACCACCTTCAGAGCAAATGCAGATATCATCCAAGTATGCATATGCAAACAGCAATCCCCTAAACAGTCCATTGATAAATCTCTGGAAAGTTTGTGCTGAGTTGCAAAGTCCAAACGGCATTCGAAGGTATTCGAATAGTCCAAAGGTGGTTATAACCGCTGTCTTTGGTACATCCTGGTCAGCCATAGGAATTTGGTGGAATGCCCAGTTGATGTCAATTTTGGTAAACATCGTTTTACACTTCATATTCGCGTAGAAGTCCACTATATTGGGGACTGGGTAGCAATCAGGAACTGTTTTGGCATTTAAGGCCCTGTAGTCTCCAGAAATTTGCCACTCTCCAATTGCTTTTTTGGTCATGTGGATAGAGGAGCTCCATAAGCTTTTCGAGGGGCGACATACGCCCTCTTCGATGATGCAATGGAAGTACTCCCGTGCAGCTTTGAGTTTGTCAGGCAGTAACCTTCGTTCTCTAGCATGGCAAGGCGGTTCTTTAGTCTCTATATAATGAAGTGTTATGTTTATAGGTATGATGCCTGCAAATTGATGGTTGAGTGACTCCAGGATAGTCAGACAGGATCTGTAAGAGTTGTCTGTCAATTTTGGTACAGCTGGATATATTGGTGTCCAGTCTGTAAGCTAGCGTTTTGCCATCCACACAATGTTTAGATTTGCTATCGATAAATTTACCTTTTTTGAGGTCAATGATCAGGCCAAAATGTGCAAGGAAATCTGCACCCAGGATCGGGTTCGGAACATCAGCAACTGTGAAGGACCACGTCATGATTTTCTTGAGTCCGATGTCTACTTTGCTGGTTTCAAGTCCGTAAGCTGGAAGGTTTTGACCATTCACAGTACGGAGATAGTATTTTGGAGAGAGTACTTTTTGATTTCTACTTACTGGAAATATACTCAGGTCTGCTCCCGAGTCGATTAAGTACCTTCTCCTGTTCATCCTGTCCTTAATGAACAGGCGGCATGAGTATTTTTCCGGGGGGTCTTCGCCCGCATAGATGGCCCCTTGTTCTAGTTTGATGCCTCCTTGGTATAGGATTTGCCCCACCATTTGTATCTGTTGTTACATTTGGTGGCCTCTGCGCCAAACCTGTTATGGAAAAAACAACATTTATCATCCCAATTTCGAGACTGATTTTTGGGAGATGATGTTCTTGGGGGAGTTGAACTCCGACCCCTATTGTTGGAACTAGATCTGCAGTTCTGGACCGGGACTGTCGTTCTTTGCTATTGCTACTATTATTGTTGTTGTTTCTACTTTTAGATCTTTGTCGCCAGCTACTATTGGATTTTGTGGAGCTTTGGCCTTTGTTCCTCTTTACTTCATCGGTCAACTGAGCTATTTTAGCTCAAAGTTGCGCGATCTCTCCAGTCTCTACAGATACTGCACTTACCACAGGCTTTGACCTTTTATATTCTAGCACACTATCTGCTGATTTTGCAAGGAAGTCCAAGTCTGCGGATGTATTTATTATGGTTGAACCTACAGCGGCTAGGCATTGCACAACACTTTGAGGAAGTTGCTTGCAAAATTGGTTGCCTATGACAGAAGGGGCTACGATATTGTCCGCCTTCTGTTTTAACTTCGCCATGAAGATCGAGGGTTTGTCGTCCCCCATCTTCATACCACCCATCACATCATCAATAATTTGGTTTTTAGTTTTTCCAAACACATTCTTTATCTTCTTGACAAACCAGGCATATTTATCATCTTCTGTCAAAGGGCATTACATAATATCCGGAATGTGGCGGATTATCTGTGGGGGCATGCCTCCACAGAAGTGGAGATACCGCTGGTTCTGCGTTATATTTTCTGTCTTGAACCTGCCTTCAAAGAGTGTCAACCACAAGTCTACCTCATTAGAAGTTGGGGTTTTGTCCTGTCTGTAGTTGCAAAAGTTGCATAATCTGCGCCAAGACTTCGGGTGTCAGCTGCGGCTGACTACTACCTCCCTGGGATGGTTGTGTGTTTTCAGTTGGTGGTGGGACCATTGCTGTGTCTTTTTGATGACAAGCGTATTCCACAGAACTACTTCCTTCCTTGTTAGTCAAAAACACTGGCTCCTGTGTTTGTAGGACAGGTGTTTTTGGGTCAGAACTTTGGCTTAAAGTTTGACCACTTTTCAACGTTTTAACTGCTAATTGATCTTTATTTATTGCAGTTCCCAGTTGTGCTAATTCTGGGTGTTGAGGGCCTTTTTCCCGATTTGGTAAATTCTTGGAGTGTCGAGTCGAAGTCGGGGGTTGGGAGATGAGTCCAACCTTCTTCCTCGAGGTCTACTGTCTGGTTTCTCTTTGTTTGTATATTTTAAAGAGAGGGGTATAAATTCCCACTTCAGCAGACTCTACTTCAACGACCTAAAAGGTGTCTTAGTCTGCAAAAAAATATTTTTATTTGCTGAGCAAGCAAGTTTCTTGCCAGCACACCGCGCCAAATGTTTTGTAAAAGCGCAACGCGCCTAAGGACACCTCACGATGTAGCCAAATATCACGTCGGGGTCACCACTGTGGAATACCTTGTTGTGAGAGATATTCTCACCAGAAGGAAATTCTACAGAATTTAAGCGTGTTCAGCCACTTCGTACATAAGTACGGGTAAGCCAGAACCAGACCAAACACTGGCGATTTTAGAGCTGGTTCTGAGAGTTTATATACTAGTTTTGGCACACGCACACAGACACACCTATGTACATATACATATGTAAGTGTGTTGTAGAATTCACGTCATTTCTTATTCATTGCTGAAGCAACTGATAAGAAATGACATAATGTGTTCGTGTACCAGTCCGAGACATTACTGAGATCTTTATCTATCGTTTTGTCATCGGCCAAACTTTGCATCTTACTTGCCTGTGTGTGCAAGTAAGAGCATACGAACAAACAATATATTTTATCTGCTATTTAATATAATACGCCTGATGAAGAATGGCGTGTGTACGAGATGTATAGTCCACTCATGGTTTTTTAACCACTTTTTATTTTGAACCTCAACTTTTTTATTAGAGAAAAGTTTGAGTGACCATTCGGAAATTTGTTACTTATTTTCACCAGCTAAATTGAGTTTCAGCATAATTTCCGTGTTGGTTGATCAACATGAGTAGATATCTACCTACGTAATTAGGTTATATCAGTAGTCAATGGGTAAACTATAGAAATTGTTCAATTCTTGGAATATCTTGTTTGTGTGTCCTCCTTTCGATGATTAAAATTTTTAATGTTTTCTAATTGATTTTATAATCAGTTGTTGTTACCATAGGGGTATGTATTTGTAACATTATTCATATGCTCGAGGGTTAATGCCAGAAAACAGAAAAAAATAAAAATAAATGTTAGGTACTTCACGTATTTGACTGCCACTCTCCTGCTTCCAAGTTGTCTTGGTGATACAACATCCATCGAATGAAAAGAACCAATTTTTTAATTGTCGTTGACCATTTCCATGTTCAACTGCGAACGTTAGGTACTAATAATAAAGAAATTTCGACCGCCTAAATTACATATAGGTACCTGTTCCGTATACGTTACCATACCTGTCAAAAAACTCTTGTCGTTACATTTGTCATAATTATTTATTCTTACATCTTGTGGAGGTCGAGTGATGATGATGATGATGATGATGATGATGATGATGATGATGATGATGATGGTGTGTGTGTGTGTGTATGTATATATATTTTCCAAATCACACCAAATCTCGCTCATACTTGCGAGATTTTGACTAGTTTGACCCAGGCTAAGCCATTACGATGTATTAATGAACCGCATGAGATTTACTTATCTATAATAACGTCATTTCATTCATTAAATTCATTCCTTCTCTTATCCGATGACAACATTCTCAACTAATCTTAACCTGTACATTTTATTTTGTTATCGTCATCAACTTCGCAGCTCGTTTCTGATTATTTCTCATTGATAAATTCATTCATCTTTTCGTGCGGTCATTCAACGTTGACCCAGTTTAACAGAATAGATCTTCGTTCGTTTCGCGTGTAAGAAATATCCAAATTTTCTAATTTCACCATTATTGTAATTACGTGTGAATAAATAGTTTTGAATTTTAAACTCTCACACTATTCTTATTTTGAAGTGCAAATTAGATTTGCGACACACAACGAACTTACAAATTAGAAAATTCACCTAAAATATTTTTTTTAAAGTTTCGGAATTGTGAAATTTTTTTTTCCTCGTTCTCCATTGACATGTCGTGTGTTAAAATTCAACTGCTCATGATGGCTGAGGGCGCAGACAAAACAACGATTCTAAACATAAAAAGAATTCGTCTATTTGGAGATGGAATCTGGTTCACCTTTCCAGAGGAGCTGCAGAAGGCCGCATTACACAAAGAGTTGATGACATTGGGCCCCCCAAAAAGTGCAGCTTCCGTTCTGAAAAGCAGAGGCCAATACAGAACGATCAACGTCTCTATACCTCTGGAGATCTCAAGACTATACATAGATGGCGACGACAATTTTGTTTTCAAAGAGTTTATGCTTCCAGAGTATTCGCCTCTGGATCAGGCCAAACCCAAAGAAGAATCAGAATCCCCCACCCCAGTTAGAAAAGAGAAAGATGAATCGGTCAACAGCATAATTAAACACTTCCTCATCGAGAAATTTTCACCGAAGAACAAACACGTCACAGCATGGTGCGACTCCTTCGAGAGGGAATCACAACGCTTCAAGCTGGATGGACAAAAACAGATAGAGGTATTCAAGAGCTGTTTGGTACCGGTAATGGCAGATTGATTCGTCATAAACCAAAGGAAACTGGGACTTAACACCGCCTGGTCCAATTGGAGAGCTGACTTGATTGCAACTTTTGGTTACTCCTCCTGGAAATCGATCCGATATGCGTACAACTTCCAATTCATCAACGGCTCCTACATCAAATTTGTGGTAAAGAAAGAAAAATTACTTTTAGAAATTGATAGAAATTTACCCGATTTTGTAATTTAGGATTTAGTTGTACTCGGTCTACCAGTTCACATACAAAATTCCCTTAAAACAAATGTTGTTACCTCCCTAAGAATATTACACGATAAATTAAAAAAGTTCGAGGCAGAAGACAGAGTCAGTGACCAAAATAAAAATTTAAACTTTCAAAAAAATAACAATAATAATAATAAAACACCTTATAATACTAATAGATTTGAACAAAATAATAATAATAATAAGAAAGCAACTAATAATAATGAAAAGAAAAATAATTCTGAAAAGAAACCTTGTCAAACTGTGAAAAAAGAGGTTACTTCGATAGGTTTCACCCCGAAGCTCTATGTTGGTTCAAAGACAAACTCCCTATTAATAAAAAAAACTGTTGACAAAATAGAAGTCGAAAATTCTTTATTAGACGACGATACAAAAAACTAATTTATTTACCACTGATCAAAATTAATTTATGCCTTAATGACAAATTCTATTGTAAAGGAGTTTATGATTCCAGTTCTAATATTTCGATAATTAATAGAAACTTGATAAACTCCATGAAGGTTAAGGCATTCAAACTGATAGAAAAATCTTTTCAGATGATCAGTGGTCATGGCAAAGTATTGGGAATTGCCAAAATTAAAGTAAAAATTTTTTCCCAAAAGAAAGATGTATTCGTCTTTGTACTTGACGAAAAAGAATTCGATCATGACTTTTTAATAAGCCTTGATCTGATTCACAAATTTGGCCTGTGCCAAGATGAAAATTTAAAAATTTATCATAAAAAAAATAATCATAAAAATCTATATTATGAAATTAACAAAAATAATAATCTTGAAAATTTGAATATAAAAGTCTCCAAAACTGAATTAAACTTAAATCATTTGGATGACAAAAAGAAAGAAGAGTTAAAAAAGGCCATACATGATTACAACTACGTTTTTGCTAAAAGTAAATATGATGTAGGTAAAGTCACTGACTACTGTGCCACCATAAAATTAACTGAACATAGATATATTTCCTGCAAACCCTACAGATGTAACATAATTGACCAAAAAGAGATAGAAAATCAGATTACTCAGCTTCTTAATGCTGATATAATTGAAGAATCGACCTCTCCTTTTGCTGCACCCGTAACTTTAGCCTTTAAAAAAAAAGCAGAGGACATCAAAGTCAAAAATAGAATGTGCGTTGACTATTCCACCCTAAATAAAATAATAGTTCCTGAGAGTCAACCTTTCCCCCACATAGAAGATTTGATAGTAAAAGCGAGAGATTGCAAATGGTTTTCAGTCCTAGACATCAATAGTGCCTTCTGGTCCATACCCATTAGAAAGAAAGATAGATACAAGACTGCTTTTGTGACTCAGACTGGACACTACAATTGGAAAAATATGCCCTTTGGATTGAAAACCAGCCCCGCCATTTTTCAACGTATCCTAAGAAATATTTTAAAAAGAAAAGACCTAGATGAATTTTGTGTCAACTATATTGACGATATTTTAATATTTCCAAAAACCTTCAAAGACCATCTAGAACATCTAAAAAAACTTTTTATAGCCATTTATGAAGAAGGTTTTAGATTAAATTTAACTAAATGCGATCTGGCCCACAATAAAGTAAAATATCTAGGTCATTATATCGAGAATAATGCTGTTCACCCGCTATTTGATAATGTCCTACTGGTTTGGAACTTCCCCACCCCCAAAACCCAAAAAAATGTTAGACAATTTCTAGGCAAAATAAACTTTTATCGTTCCTATATTCCAAATTCTTCAATAATTCTGGCTCCCCTTCACAATCTATTAAAAAAAAATACCCCATTTGTATGGAACGACAAATGTGAAGAAAGTTTCAATAAAATAAAAAAAATTCTATGTTCCGAACCATGTTTAGCGATTTTCAATCCAAAGAGAGAGACAATTGTACAGACTGACGCCAGCCTAGAAGGGATAGGTGCAATTCTAAAACAGAAACAAGATGATGGCTCTTTCAAACCCACTGCTTTCTTTTCAAAAAAATTAAATGAGGCCCAAAAAAGAAAAAAAGCAGTTTTTTTAGAATGTTTGGCTATTAAAGAAGCTTTAATGTATTGGAGACACAGACTATTGGGACTAAAATTTAAAGTATTCTCTAATCATAAACCATTAGAAAATATGAAAATAAATACAAAATATGATGATGAACTCAGAGAATTAATGTTACAACTATCCCATTTTAATTTTGAAATAGAATACGTGCCGGGAGAAACTAATAACTAAGCGGATTGTTTGTCTCGCAATCCAGTTTTGGAAAATTTTGAGGTCTCCTCTGAACTCAGAGTTGTAAATTTAATTGAATTAAAAGATATCATTAACAATCAAAAAACTGCACTTAAAGATTTTAAAAAAATAAAAAAATAAAATCTTTCCAAAAAAAGTAACGTAATATTTTCAAAATATAGAGCATCGAAAGAAAAGACAATAATTTCGAACGATTTCGCTAAAGAATTAATAAAAAAAATTCACTTCAAATTTGGACATATCGGATCCAAACAAATTGAACTCACTCTTTTCCCAAAATTTTACAATGAAAATTTCAGAAAATTCATCAAAGATTTCTGCAAGAGTTGCACCACTTGTATAAAAAACAAAAACCGAATTCCTCTCAAATTTGGCTATCTTTCTCACCTTGGACCAGCCACAAGGCCTTTTGAATACATGTCTCTCGATACCATAGGCGGATTTTCAAGTAATAATTCAAACAAAAGATACTGCCATTTATTAGTCGACCATTTCTCTAGATTTGCATATATTTTAACATCAAAAACTCAAACCGCCAAAGATTTCATTAAAATAATAGAAGATATTTTAAAAGACGTTCACAATATTTCTAATCTACTGACCGATCAATATGGAGGAATAAACTCCAAAGAATTTAAAGATTTTATTCAGAAAAATAATATAAACTTAATTTTTACGGCAGTAGACTGTCCTTCCTGTAATGGACTAAATGAAAGATTAAATCAAACTTTAGTAAACAGATTAAGATGTAAAATTAATGAAAATCAAGAAAATAAGAAGAAATCATGGTCTGTTCTTATGGAAGAATGTGTAAAAGAATACAATAATACCATTCATTCTGTCACAAAATTTTCCCCGAATTATTTAATGAATAACGTAAGTTTGAAATAATTCCAGAATTCGGAGATAAAACAAATAATTTAGATAAAGACAGGCAGACCGCTTTCGATAATTCTTGCAAAAATCATAAAATTAACAAAAAAAGATTCGACAAAAACAAAGTAAAAAGCAATTTTCAAATTGGCGACAAAGTATTTGTTTTGCACGGAAACCCCCTAAATAAAAATAAATTGGACGAGATCAGGACTGGACCATTTAAAATCTTGAAACGAATATCAAACTCTATCTTTCAGGTTGACTCTGGTTATCAAAAACAGGAATCAAATCTGTATCATGTTTCAAAACTTTACCCTAGCATTTGAGAAAAATGTACCAAATTTAACGAAACTTAATATTATTTTGTATAATTCATGTATTTGTTTGTTATTTGTTCTGTTTATTCTGTATCTGCTTTGTTCTCGGTGTGGGGATGTAAAAGACGATGTCGTCTTTTTCCAAATCACACCAAATCTCGCTCATAATTGCGAGATTTTGACTATTTTGTATGTTTATTTATGTTTGACCTAGGCTAAGCCATTACGATGTATTAATGAACCGCATGCGATTTACTTATCTATAATAACGTCATTTCATTCATTAAATTTCTTCTCTTATCCGATGACAACATTCTCGACTAATCTTAACCTGTACATTTTCTTTTGTTATCGTCATTGACTTCGCAGCTCGTTTCTGATTATTTCTCATTGATAAATTCATTCATCCTTTCGTGCGGTCATTCAACGTTGACCCAGTTTAACAGAATAGATCTTCGTTCGTTTCGCGTGTAAGAAATATCCGAATTTTTTAAATTCACCATTATTGTAATTACGTGTGAATAAATAGTTTTGAATTTTAAACTCTCACACTATTCTTATTTTGAAGTGCAAATTAGATTTGCGACACACAACGAACTTACATATATATAGTCATTTTTATGTAAATAACCCTTGCACAAGGTAACGGAGGGTCGGTATATTACACTTGAACCGATTTTCACGTATGCTGTACGCTGTGTGTGCTTCCAGTGATCACGTCCGCCTTTGACGTGTCGCACATTCGAAGTACTGTGACGCAGATTACAAATCCGCTTCGATTTATTTTGTTATCTCGCAGGTGGAGTTATGTCGAGCAGCTTAGCCATTGCGACGGATGCTGCGCATCTGCTGACTGATTTTGGCAGCTTTATGATATCGTTATTCGCCCTTTGGGTCGGCTCCAGGCCGCCAACTCGAAACATGCCCTTCGGCTGGTACAGGGCTGAAGTGTTGGGTGCCCTAACGTCGGTACTCATGATCTGGGTAGTGACTGGAATTCTGCTGTACATCGCCGTCGAACGTGTTTTAAATCAAAATTTTAAAATTGAACCGCTTTTCATGTTGATAACGTCAATTTTTGGAGTTTTTGTCAACATCGTGTAAGTACCTATCACATTCGTTTTTTGCTCGAAAATGTTTTTGAAAGAATGGCGACGAGGTCGTCGAATGGCTGCCTTGGTATATGTGTAAATGAGATCTTTATGTAGGGCGAAGCTTTAACTCGAGGAGCTACCTACCCATTTCCGCGTTTTGGTTTTCGCATTTCACGAAAATTTACATCCCCAACGTCTTCTCAGACCCCGTATCTAAACATAGGTGCCTCTATTGCGCCCATCCGTTTTTCTACGTTTAGAAAAAGCCGTGTTCGTAAGACCGAGCACGAATTACAATTTCGAGTCTTACTCTTTTGCATGTACCGTAACTCGTAAGAGTAATTTGTTCGAAAAGACAAATTCTCTTCGGTATAGGATCGAAATGCGGCTACAGTGGTGGAACATAATATCAAAAACATGCATTATCTAGGAACAACTATCTGTTCTTTTAAACGATTTTGTTGCAGTGTTCACTGATGAGTCCAGAAAATGAAACTAGATAGGCTACCTTAAAAAAAATGACCTAAATTTTTACCCCAGTGTGCTTACAAACTGGGTATTAAAATCAAGTGCGGGTGTACGACGGGAGGAGGAAATTCCCTCCAAATAAACAAAAAGGAAAAAAACGAAAATTGAGGGAAACATTGGAAGCATGAAATAGAATTCAAATAAAAAGCAACCTAAGTCCCCCCCCCCCAAATACTAAATAAAGTAATAACAGGAATAAAAGGAAAAAATGAACAGAATCGTCGAGATTTTCAGTAGTTTGCGAGAAATCTGGAGAACAAAAAATTCATGGAAAGGTGGTTTTTTCAGGATTTTGAAAAATACTATAAAAGGTATCAGGCTGAGATTTTCTCGATAATTTATGCGAATTATGTATGTGCAGGACGGATAGCATTTTTTTGACTATTTGTTTGGTAGTTTTTGAGAAAACTGGAAAAACGAAAATTGTTGGGAAATTTTTGTGTTTACGGTTCTGAAAAAATTACGAAAGGGATAGGCCTGAAATTTTCATGAACAGTAGTCTGTATACATATAAAACAAGGTTTGATATAAGTTGAATACCCATTGGTTTAGTAGTTGATGAGAAAACTGGACTAGAACAAAAAATTCTTAGAAAAGTGGTTTTTTCAGGATTTTGAAGAAACCACAGAAGGGATCAGGCTGAAATTTTTATGATACGCGTATTGAGAATAGATTGAAGGGCACTTTAACTATCTGATTATCGAATCATATATGATTGGCAATATCAGGGTAGGTTGTGTTGAAATTCTTGACATTATGTTGCTATGCTACGAAAACCCCGCATGATTCTGGGTACTATTCTGGTTCATTGATTTTCTTCAAATTCAGCAGACTCGATCAGCTCGCCAAACTGAACATTTTTACCAAACTTGAAGAACAAAATCTTGCAAATTTTCACAGGATGGTAACATAATGCGCGGAAAATTTCAGTAGGTAACACTTAGCCTGGTTGTGAAATCCAAGTATGCTGTAGAATGTAGACTATGTTGGATAGCGTATGCGTGTGCTGTAAAAATTGAGGCTTAAGAGATAAATTTTATAAAAAAATAAATTAATAACAAATAAAATTAATTTTATTATAACTATAAATAAATTTTCAAAATTAACAAAACTAAATACAAAAAAACTATTCGAAAAAAAAAGATTTTTAAATTTTAAATAAATTACTAAATCAAAAAAAAAATCCTTATCTTATGTTCGATTTGGGAAGCACCGATGAGAAAATCCGCTCCAATGCCAGATGATTTGCATTCGTCAGAGAATATTTGTTGGTGATTCTGAAAAATATATGATGCGGATGATGGCGGGAAGAGGATATTTCTTAGGTTAGTGAAGAATCAGTGGGCAGCATTCATATTGCAGGTGTTTCATTAAAATATTTTACAACTCAGAAAATTTCCAACCTCCATCCAAAAAAACTATCTACCTCCTGGAAATAATTAATATATCTGTGGCGGAATAAACTTTCTTCATAGGAATGAAAAATTGTGTTCAAAACCCCATAAAAAATCTAAGTTGCCGCCACTGTGAAAAATTAATAATAAATAACCTGCGAAGGGGCGATATTATTTTCCAAAGGAAAAGAAGAGAAAGGATTCGGTTGGTGTGGGAGAACATTTTATTTAGGACTGTCTAAGAAAATCAAATAGCTAGGTACCCGGTTCCTTTGCTGAGAATCTAGTGGCCTATTTTTGGAATCAAGCAATCAGGTCTGGGTGCCCAATTCCGAAATACCCTTTCTGAGAACTCAGTTCTAAAAAATTGAGGCCATTTTTTGCACAACTGTTTCGTACGGTACTGTGTTAGAGCCATATGCTACATTAAAAATTTCATCGTTAGCTTGGTGGGAATAAAAAATAAATTTTATTCAGTGCCAAAAATGCTGAGATTTGTACATTTCACAAGATGGCTTTACTGTCGAAGAGTTTTTTAGGTAGGAGAATTAAGGGTGTGACTGTTCCTTTTTAATTAAATTTGTTTTTAACGGAGTACCCAATTTCCAAAATTGATTTTGTACCCGATTTTGGGACCTGATTCAAAATTGATTCTGTGCTCGCAATTCCTCCATCCAATTCTCAAAATTTGTAGAATCAATTCTTTTTGGAATTGAGTGCTGATTCTTTTAACCAAAATTTGCAACCTTAATTTTTGATAAAAGGTGGGTATTCTCAGGCTAAAATGCAGATGATGGCATAACAAGTGGTGGGAAATCTCTGGTTATTGGTAATAAGTTGTGTGGGTGTGCTTATAGACATATACACAGCACCACACAAATACCAATGAGGGCAAATGCGTGTTTTACGGTGTCAATGTGTGTGAGCCAAGCTCAGTATACAATTTAGCTACGTAGATGAAATACATAGCCTTGAGCGCCAAAAGGTAGTTTGTGGATATAATCTACTGGCCCACTAGGTGGTTGACGAGTGTGTAGTACACACTCGTTCGTCATCGACCACCTGTTGCCACAAGTTGTATCTAGTTTGTAAATGGCAAATGAGTACTTATGGGATGTTTTTGCCAGCATAATTCAAAAAATAAACTAAAGTTCTAGTTAATGGTGAAAAAATGTAACTTTTTTCTATATAGTTTGCAATACCTTAAGAAATTTGTGGACTTCAAAATACTATATATTACTTATAAAATGAATAATGTCAATAAAAATGAACCAGTCTGATATGGTTTCTCGTAGAAAATCCAAAAATGTCATTGTAAATAATTTTTGACCCCTATGAAAGCTACATATGCAAGATAATGCATAAAAGTATAGTTCACCAGTTAGCAACACTACTTTGTGCCAGTTTGAAACATCAGCGTGCCAGTTTGCAACACATCCAGAAAATCAATTATCTGAGTTGAATTCTCAGTTTGTATGTTACTTTGAGTTTCTCAAAATCCAATTAGAATTGAATCCAGGAACATTATATGCGATAAAAAACATTTCTTAAGAATTACTTACCCACTGAGAGTTACATAATTATACTCCTTTATATACCTATATATAAGAATGTAAATATCTAATAATGGTGAAAATGTAAGAATGACTTAAGTATTTTTCTTGTACTCAGCCCTTAGGTGCCCTTAGCATGGTCTTTTTCAGCTTATTTGGTGAGTGTTTTGAATAAACACCAGGCTCAAATGAAAAACAAATCTCAATCGAGTAAATTATTCGACTTAAACCTTGTGTTGCATGCTGGGTGTTCCATTTATAATATACTTGGCCAGTTTGCAACACTCTTCCAAATTGTTGCAAACTGAATTTGTGAATATTCATGTACCAATATGCAACATTTGTATTTCAATAAATTAAGACGTTCATTTGCATCTCTATTTGTTTGATATCAATTCTATAAGTAATCACCTTCTTGGAAAAAAAATTTCATCCCAAAATATTCACAATCATCACTCCTACTGAAATTATTATCTTCAACCTGCACTCTGAATTCTAATAAGAAAGTCAACACAACTGAAAAAACTGCAGTGAAATACTCAATTCTCATTTATTATCAGTTCCCAGTCGCAGATACAAAGTACAAGTTAGGTTTTGTAGGTTCCATATCAATCTTTCTTTCTCATGAAAATAGCAGAGATGAATTTTAACAGAATGGAGCCTCATTTTTTCAGTTAAATAAAGCCAAAAAAGGTTAGTGTTGCAAACTGGTGCCCTCACCCTAATTTTTGCCAAATCACTCTACAATATCCACGTTTTCGTGTTGTTCGGACAGTTATCAAAATACTCAGTTTACAGCCGTCACGAATTGTGAATTGCGTTCAAAATTTATTCAATTACGCGATAATCGCGTATGTTTGATAAATTACGATTATTTTCCACATATTGTTTTTTCTCTCTTCCTTATTTTAATAATGATGGCGGTTTAATTGCATCACAGCCCGAAGCCTTGTCTTTTGTCCTCTCTCGTTTCTCTCTTTCTATAGTCTTCATCATTGTCATCATTTTACCGCAGCCGTAAACATAACCGCCTTATTTTCGCTTTTCTGTAAATCATTCCCACGTTTCGATTTAGGAACTAATTTCCATCGACTGCTCGCGGTTTATTAAATTAATTGAATATTCGCGAGGAGATAGACGACGTTCGGAGGCTGTGGAGAAGAGATAGGCTAGACTCTAGTCTTTGGGTTCGTATTTGAAATCCATACATGAACGATAGGCTTTTTTGTGAAGAGACCTAAGAGAAACTGAGTTTTTACTCAAATGAATTCAGTCTCCTAATCCAATGAAAACGCGCTCAAAATTTCTCAACTAAATTAATTAACCTAACGAATATTGTGCGTCCAGATTAGGCCTATCTATTGTGAACGAACAAAACGAAAGAGGAAAATCGAAAATATATTTAATTTCAAATTTTTTTTGGCTGTTCAAAAATTTTTAGCTTCGTGCTGCGGTCATTACCAGACCGGGGAGCTGGTCAGAAAATTTTTATCGTCATTTTTTAATCGTTTTTATTATTCTTAAAATAATGAAACTATAAATGTTTCTCAATACAAAATTGATTGTTCTGCAAGTGCATACAAAAACGAAAAATTGTTGGGTACCACTCACCAGACCTGATGTTAACCGTAGGTATGAAGATTGATTGACTAGGAGCCAAATAATTTTCTCATTTCTCATCAAAAGAAACATATTATGGCCCCCAAAATAATTGCGCTGAATTTTCATGACTTTTGATAACTTTCTACCTTAGCAGAGCTTGCTACTCTAAAATATTGAAACGTTTATGATCTTTGACCATCTGCTTTTCCAGCGGAGCAATATATTATGATGTGTATCAGTCCGAATTTTCGATATGTTGCGTCCCTCAGAAAATTTTGAAATTTATATGTATTATAGAGGAACATATGAGGGACATTTGACTGAAAATTAGTGTTCCTTCCTTTCCGTAATGAGACCATCTTTTAATTTTTGAACATTTCTGATCATTTTTTCCTCATTTATTGCAGAGTGAAAATTACGAAAGAAATTATGATCATGTCATTACTGCCTCACACTGTAGTGTACCGTAATCCCGTGTAATACTACAACACTTGTTTTTGAGTGTTTTCTTTTTTTGTTAATTCAAAAATTTTTTTTCTTTACGAAAACGAACATTTCGAAGCCAATATTTGACACAACCGAATGATAGTCGAAAATTAATCTTTGCGAAAACAATCAGCCAGTTTGATCCAAAGGCCTTTTCCATACCTTCGTAATTATAGCCTTTCTCGCTGAGAATGAAGAAGAATCGTTCGTACCATTGTAAGGTCTACGCATTAATTATGAAAGTATCTTTATGTGTATGTTTATGTAAGTCTATCACCTTCTGTTACCTCTCGTGAACCACTCACTCTAAATATCACCGTGCGTAACACATTCTACCCAGTTCTGACTTGCTCCGATAACGCCCGGCAATACCTATCATTTTCGATTAGCCAAGATTATATACGAAACAGATATGACGAATGTTGAACCTATTTTAGTTTACTGTATATTTTTTGTCTCGATACACGTATTCTTCAAGCATTTTATCTATATAATTTTTTATATTAATTTTCAGTCATAATTGTAATACGTTTTAGCTCCCATGGAAAAGAGCATAATTTTTCGATTCTTTAATTACACTCTCTTTTTTTGCATCGATCTTTGCTTTTTTCTTGTTCGTGAGTGATTTGACACAGACATATAAATCGAAAAATTTCTCAACAATTTCCACAATGCCAACAAGGAAAATCAAGGCAAAATTCATGATCGCAACCGAAAGTTCTCCAGATGGGAAGACAACAGTTCATAAAGTGAAACAGATCCAACTGGAGTAACAGGAAGAGGTATTCATCTTCCCAGTGCAACTACAAGATCTATCACATCATGAAGAATTAATGAAAACTCCAGCTGCAAAGAGTGCAAAGAAAGCCCTCACAGTCAGACATGCCTATCAAAATCCATTCATAACACTCAATGAAGAACTACAGAAACTGTACATTGATGAAGATGGCAACCCATGTTTCTATGGTGAAATGCTGGAGGAATTGATACCAACAAAAGAGCATATCCCTGTATTCCAACACACACAAGAAACCAAATCCGATATGGCAAAGCATGAGAAATCATTATCATCAGTTATCAAGGACGCAGTGATTGAGAAGTTTAATGGGAAAAACTTCAACGCTGTCACTTGGATCAACACCCTGGAACGCGAATGCCAACATCTAGAAATTCCAAAAAAATGTTACTGCGAGGTCATTCGATTATTTTTGGAAGGATCAGCAGTAGACTGGTACCAAGCAAACAGGATCACATCATGGACATCAGACTGGAATACATGGAGACAGTCATTCCTCAATGCCTTCTCAAATAAAGGATGGACAGAAATTTGTAATGCACTTTATTATAGGTTTACATCAGGTTCGGTTACTGATTATGCACTAAAAAAATTAAATATGTTAGTTGATATGGACCCAAAAATTTCAGAAAATATGAAAATATGTATTATTGTAGCAGGATTGCCGGCTGGGGTTAGAGAAAAGTTAGACTGGAGAGAAATAGATTCAGTAAATAAGTTATTTAGCAAGATAAATCAGCTCGATAGATCACAAAGACCAAGTGGCCCCAATAATAATTTTAATACATACACTAACAAAGGGTCACAAAACAGATAAAATAATAATAACTTTAACCAAAGTGGCTATCAGAGACGGGTACTATGTCCGTATTGTGAAAAAAAAAGGGTTTCCAGGACAATTCCACCCAGAATCGGATTGCAGAACAAAAGCGTATGACAATATGAAAAATGGCCATGTGCCCAATAATAATTCAAACACATACGCAAATGTCACAAAAAATACAAGCACACCGTCAAACAATAAACCCGTCAAACTGGTTAACACTACAGAATTAGAGGAATTACTGTCGAACGAAACAAATCAAAAAAACTAAACATCCCTCCTCTCATTACACTGGAAGTTGAAATTGAAGAAAAGAAAGCAAAGGGCTTCTATGACCCAGGAGCTAATATAACGGTCATACCGTTACATTTTTTAAGAACTTTAAAACAAAAATATTACACACCTAAATCATTAACCTTCAGTACAATGAGTGGAGAGGATAGAGTGATAGGAATCACATTTTTAAACATAAAAATATTCAATATAAAAAAACGAGTTAGAGTATTTATTGTCGATAGAGAAGACTACAAATATGATCTTCTAATAGGTATTGATATTATTCCCCGATTTAGGTTATGTCAAGACCATAATCTGAAAATAACACAGGCCATTGAAAAACTTGATGAGATAAATTATAATAATAATAATAATAATAGACATATTTCACAAAATAGGGCTACTCACAACCTGAGTAAGAATAAAAACGAAACAATAAAAATAAACTGGAATGAATCAATCCCGATAGAGAAATTTGAAATGAAAACTGCTCACTTAGATTGGGAGAAACAACAAAGAATTCACAAATGGGTTGATAGGCACGGCTCCGTATTTGCTAAAAACCAGTTTGACGTAGGAACAGTGAGTGGTTACGAGGCACATATTAAGCTGATAGAAGATAAATATGTCTCAAAGAAACCTTATTGCTGCTCATGAAGACCAGAAAGAAATTGAAGGTCAAGTTGCTGAACTACTCAAACACAGCATGATTCAAGAATCACACTCACCATTTGCAGCACCCATTACTTTAGCATATAAGAAAACTGGTGATGGAGGTCCAAAAGAGAAAACTCGCATGTGCATCGACTTTTGCAAACTAAATAAGTTATTGATTCCAGAAAGTCAACCTTTCCCACTGATGGATGATATTATTATGAAAACAAGAGACTGTGAATGGTTTTCTGCGCTGGATATAAATTCAGCATTTTGGTCGATACCAATATGTAAACAGGATAGGTATAAGACAGGATTCATCACTCAGCACGGACATTACAAATGGTCAAGTATGCCTTTTGGGCTGAAGAATTTGCCTGCTATTTTTCAGCAAATTTTGTCTGGTATCATACGACAAAATGGTTTAACTAACTTCTGTACAAATTATATCGACGATATCCTGGTGTACTCAAAAACATTTGATGAGCACATGAATCACTTGGAGGCGTTAGTTTCAGCGATTGAAAAATAAGATTTTAAGCTTAAGTTTATTAAATCAGACTCTTGTCAATTGTATAAGGTGTAAAATTAATGAAAAATTGAATAAAACAGCCTGGACTTCGGTGGCAAGAGAATGCTTGAATGAATATAACGATATAATCCATAGTGTCACCCAATTTTCTCCAAACTATTTAATGAATGGCATTCTCCCTGATGTTGTGCCAAGCGAATTTTTGGAAATTTCAGACTTTACAGCAGATAGGAGACGTGCTTTTGAGAATTCAATTAAATCTCATAATGATAATAAAAAAAGATACGATCGTAAGAAAAATACAAATGTCACCTTCAATGTAGGTGATTATGTCTTTGTTGAAAATGGGAATAAACTTAATCGACATAAGTTGGACGAGATTCGCATAGGTCCATTTCCAATTACAAAGAAGTTGTCAAATACAGTCTATGAGTTAAATGTTAGACATAAGTCAAATGCAAAACGTCTCTATCACATATGTAAAATGATAAAATCGACTGACGATTACGAATCAAACTTCCTCAGCCTTCTGGTTTAATTTGACGCATATGGCATTGCCACCGTAGTGCAGATTAGAGCCTTACAACGGATGAATAAGGCCACATTACAGCAGGTGATTTCGAGGGGCATAGGCTGCTATCTGCCTATGTCTCTCACCACTGCACGATCGACAGGGGCAAGGAACGCCCCAGTAGCACCGAGAAGACAGCTACTCCTGGAAATTCCAGTAGGATCACAGCATCGTTGTTAGTTAATATTGATTTGTGGTCGAAAATGTCTTGGAATGGGGGCTGTAAGTCTATCACCTTCTGTTACCACTTGTGAACCACTCACTCTAAATATCACCGTGCGTAACACATTCTACCCAGTTCTGACTTGCTCCGATAACACCTGGCAATACCTATCATTTTTGATTAGCCAAGATTATATACAAAACCAGATATGACGAATGTTGAACCTATTTTAGTTTACTGTATATTTTTTGTCTCGATACGTATTCTTCAAGCATTTTATCTATATAATTTTTTATATTAATTTTCAGTCATAATTGTAATACGTTTTAGCTCCCGTGGAAAAGAGCATAATTTTTTGATTCTTTAATTACACTCTCTTTTTTTTGCATCCTTTGCTTTTTTTTTGTTTGTGAGTGATTTGACACAGACATATATTTATATCAGTCTTTAAATAGGTATGAGAATTTGATCAAAATCGAAGTAAAGAGTTGGCATTTATATTATTCTACAGAATGGCGTGTACTTTACACCAACATAATCACCATCACCACGGTCCTGAGAGTGGAAACCATGGCAGAGAAAGGAACGCCCAGAATATAAATGTCAGAGCAGCCTACATACACGTGATTGGAGACTTCATTCAAAGCTTTGGCGTTCTGATCGCATCACTCGTCATTTATTACAGGGTGAGCTACGAGCTATGATTTTTTCCATTCATACTTAGTAATATTTGTTCTTGTAATTATTATTTCATACATATAGGTACGCTTCTATCTCGTCAGTATAGAAAATACAGATATTGCATTCAATACAGTGGCGGTATCGGAGGGTGGGACCTATGTATAAGCACCAATCCTGAGTCGTAGATCACGAATGTACATTTAGGCAGACATATATCTAATGAGATGACTAACTCTCTATATGCGTTGTGTTACAAAAATGTGACAAAGATCTTTGACCATCATCATCAGTCATCAGCATCATCATCGTCATCATTATCATCATTATCATCATCATCAAGTCAACTTCATTCAACGTTCTGCGCTGCTGTAGTAAAAATAGACATCTTTATACCAATACACGCACACTATCAAGCTACGACATATGCGCAGTGACAAATATCGAACTTAAAACGTTTTATAACATTCTATCTTTGTCATGTTTTTGATTGGGTGTTGGACATCTCTTTAACTGTATGTCTCTGCATATAGGTCATTCGAATTCTTTAGTACACAATATGTATATTTCCCCTCTTACTCATTTAGGCCATTTTTGGGAGTCTGTAGACCCTTCAATTTTTTATAGGGATTGAAAAATGCTATATTTTTTAATTTGGTTTCCTTTAGTTAAATTTCTGAAATTTATCATAATATTAGTTATTTTTTGTTTCCATTTCCATCATTTTTGTTTCCATTTCCATTGCATTTCCTGATTTTACCAAAATTTTTCATTCAATTTCCATTTCAGATTCCATTCCTGTTTTCATTTAAAAATAATTTTTTCCTTGATTTACAATTTTTCAAATCTTGTTGAAATATCAATATATCAATATTTTTTCAATATTTCCCTAAAAATATCGATATTCTTTTAAATTTTCGTTTCTCATTCCCTGATTTTTTACCTATGTAAATGAAATTTGGCACTGTGTTAGTGATTGAAAACCCATAAATTTGTGTTAGAATTTTAGAGTTCCACTTGCTAGTTTTAGAAGTAAGGGTACTCGGAGTTTTGTATATTCTTCATGTTGTCACACCTACAATTCACGTAAACTGAAACATTTAACCTAAAATTTTCATGGTAGTTAGAGACTATTAAGGACTGGTTTGGTATTGAATTTCTACAATATAGAAATGGCAGCCAATACAAAATTAGACGTTTTTAGAAAATACATTTACACCGCGATTGATGTGTGGAAGAAATATTTAATTTAAGGTTTATTCGCAAAAAATTGACTGTCCCTCCTCGCATGTTGTAATATTCTATTGAAAAAAAAGCTAAGTTTTGTTTGTAAACAATGAAATACAATACTCCAATACAAGTACAGGACATGTACAATGCAAGCGATGAGTTCTCCCTGAAAATCTTACCTTAGGTACCCTATATATTCAATTTGCATTCGATCAACAATAAAATTTGAAATCAAATAAAAGTGTGGGTACACCTCTAAACCCACAGGCATGTAAATGTGGAATTGCGTATTCGTGTATGTTATCATTTTGGTAAGGTAATCAACCTTTTACAACATACTGAACCAGTGACTAACAAAAGGCATCGCTTGTTAGGCTACACACACACGTCATCCGCAAGTATTGGAAAATAGGCGCGTGTTTCGTGTTTAGCCTAGGGTTTCAACTGCAGCACGAGTATTTTCGTACACGTGTCCACGCTAGGCTACATTCGTAGCATGTAGACTAAAAGAGAACAAATTTTATATCTCGTCCGTTTAGCCCATGTGCTACGAACGCGTGTTTCATTTTATTGTTCGTAGACATTATTGCGCAGACTTGGTGATGGACCAAGTCACCGGTCCGTCAACTGGGGCCAAGCCTCAAAAGGAGGGAGGACATGGTCCCCACAAAAAGTTAAGGAAGTAATCAGTGGGTGATTTTTCTAGAAGTCGAAAGTTCTGAACCAAAATTTACACATTTTCAGGTTGTTCTGTAAGTAATTCGAAGATTTTCGTAAAACTAGCTTATGAAAATATTTAAAAGTTTATAATATTATATGACTTGAAGATAAGCAACAAAAATGTATTATTAGTGGATAACTACCTACCGAAGTTTTTTTGATTCTTAGTACCAATTCTAGAGATACATAGACTTACCTATTGTTAAACAAATATTCAAAACTGATTTTTCTCTTGCAGCTGAGATAGAAAATGTGTTGCTATCTTTTTTTTATTTTTTTTAATTTAAATTAAAGAGATTGTAATACAGTCTGATTTCGAGTGCCTGTACATGTTTAATTTTATCCAATGTTGAATGTTTTCGTAGTACAATCAGGATGCGCAAATTACAAATTTTTCTGTTTCGAATCGCGGATCACGGATATCCGCTCAAAAAAGTTATTGGAATTAAATTTCTACAGGACCATCCAGAGCAGGAGAAATCCGAGTTTAGGGGTCATGTAATCAGCGGTGTTTCGAACAAATTTTTGAGAGGGAAATTTACTTTCTTCAAAAGCACCAATAAAAAAATTTCGGAAACAAACAAAAAAAATTTTTGTGTGCGTTTTCTATTCTAGAATATTCGGACCTACTGTTTTTCAAAATTCTTGAAAGTAAGTAAACTGCATACACCCGATTTGGAAAATCCCTGCATGTTCTTAACTCTATTTTAGCAAATAATCGTTCAACTTTATTTTAGTAAGTATTTTAAGAGGCAGAAAGTCCAAGCAGAGGGAGAATAACCTTTTTCCCCCTCTCTCTGGTTCTGGGATCACCTTTTCAGATAATTTTTTCTGAAAACTACAATTCGAATAACAGTTAAAGATCTTGCAACTATCTTAAGAGAACAGCTACTAGAGCTGTTATACCAAAAGTGGAATTGGATTTTGGAACCGTTATTGACCGGAACCTAAAAACTTTTTGTCAGGAACCTAAAGCAAAAAGAAGCATAGAGGAGAAAATGTTGGTGGTGCTATCAAGAAGGAAACTGAAACAACGTAACATTTAGATAGCGGAAGCAAAATCCGTTTCATTTTTGAAGGGGAACTAGAAGCTAATTTCAAACAATCCTCTACTTTCTTCTTTTTTTTTTTTAAATGAAACTTCCTTGTCATCGGTAGCAAACTTGTATGACATTGATAGAGTCAAAGCAGACTCCAAAAAGTATCACCAGCTATAAAAAAATCAGACGTGAAAGAAATCATATTTGACATCAGTGGACTGAACCATGAAGCCCTTACTTGTTAGTGTACTTTCCTTAGGAAAATACAACTATTGAATTCAGTGTATATATATAAGATCCGATGATCTTATAGAAATGACTGCCGAAAACGATTGGATGAATGCTTTATTCGAGAAAGAATTCAAAACAAAACCGTTTTTGTAATTACAACATGTAGTCGAGAAATAATAAGAGAGCAAAAATATGAATGCGAAATGTGCGTGTGCGGAGCACGAAAGCTGTTGAAAAGAGGCGATAATCAATCGAGTCAAGAAATCATGTTCAGACAGGGAGGTGGATGACGCGAATAAATGAATGAATAGACAAGATGAAACGAGTAGGTGGAGTGGCGATGTGTAATCTTATATATATATATATTTCCACTTTTTGCTCATTTTGGAACTTTTTGGGAGTCTGTGTTGCCTCCGCTATTTGATATATGGCAATGAAACTTGGGGTAGTGTTAAAAGCTTTCATAGGCTTCACATTGGTATTAAAATTTTTGAAATTATATCTCTAGTTTTGGAGGGAGGGGTTCTCAGAGTTTTGCAAAACCACCATATTGTCATCATAATAACTGCCGTAAATTAAAAGATTTTATCTTTAAAGTTTTGTAGCAGTTGGAGACTATAAGGACTGGTTTGGTATTGAATTTAAGCGAAATTTGTCCATTGGTTTTTGAATGGCAGCCATTATAAAATTTGACACTTTTGGAGAATACACACGTACCGCGGTTGATTCGTGGTAGAGATTTTTCTTTTAATACAGAAAAAAAGGAAAAAAGGGGTTTGGGTTCACCCTCATTATAATAAAAAAAAAACTATCGCAGCAAGCCTCGCTAGAAAATGTAAGTTTTGAGAAAAAGAATTATGAATTTTGATGGTTACATTAATTATCTGTAGTTTACATGGGTTAATGGCATGTTATGATTTTATGAAATTTGTTAGCTGCTAACAAAATATTTGACAATGTGAAATTTAAAAGCATTATTTCTTGAAAGGAAAAATTAATTATGATGATAAAGTATGGTAAATAATCATATAATTTCAAATAAAACCAAAGAAATTTAATAAAGTTATGAAAAAATAAAAAATAAAATATGAACATGTGATTATTTTTCGTAAAAAGAAAAGTTCATGCGAATTAGCAAAAAAAAGAGAAAAAAAAATCTTTACTGGAAGTACTATCCAGTCGATCCGCACCAAAATTGGTAGCATGCAACATTAAATAATTATAATGAGTGTTTGATTCAAATTTCGTACATATGGTTCCAAAATTCCGCATTTTATGACCAATATAAAAACAAAAATGTGATACCGGAAGGACCATCCGGTCGGTCTGCGCCAAAATTGTTAGCGTACTTCAGTGATTTGAAATAAAAATTTATTCGGAATTTCGTGGCGATTGGTGCGAAATTGAGCATTTTATAACCAAAATAAAAATAAAAATGGTGGTACCGGACCAGAAGTATAATCCGGCCAATCCGCACTAAAATCAGTAAGTCTGGTCCTTAGCTTAGTACACTAGGAATATTTTTTCAAATGCTAATTTCAAGTTCGGCGTTTATTTTTTATTTTTTTTTATTTGACCCATTCTTCCATCTCGGGGGACTTCAAAAGAAGGTTAGATTTTAACCTCTCATATTTTAGTAGGTGATATATCACCAGGTATGTTTTTTGAGGCTTTGATTTTGAATTTGACAGTGAAAAAAATTAAAACATGAGAATTTTGAAGTGTAATTGATTTCTAAAGGAATATTACATAAATTCAGGGGTAGTTCCACAGTATCTTGTAAGAAGTTTCACTTTCAACACGTGTCCCATGATACACTATTTTTTTTAACCATTGTTTAATTTCTCCATCTTTATGAGAAGTGCAACCCGAATTGAAATGGGAAGTATAAGGAAAATAAAATTAATGATGGATCTAATAGCAGGACTCCTCAGTTATTGCTGATGATAATTTAGCATAAATTTTCAAGGTCATAACAGAAAAAGCAATCACCTTTAAATATTCATAGAATTGAACCGAAAGTGGAAATGGAAGTGAAATAAAATTGGAAGTGGAATCCATATCTGATACAATTCAGCTTTCAGAACAGTTATGTAATTGAAAAGTTTTTTAAATAGAAGTGAAAGTTGGAATATTATTTTTAATGTAGAATTGAAAGTGGTTCAGGAAGTGGAATGGTTGGGTTTAACAGCCATGGACGTGACAAGTCTTGTATAATTTAGGTTTTAAAATATATATTTTCTAGTTATATTGGTTGTGTAATCAATTTTTTAACAGATATGGAACCTTATTATCTACCAGTCCAGGTAACAGTTATGAATGTTCGAAATTTTCTGAAAAAACTTTCTTTAGTAAAAACCAGGGATTGAGAAATTAAAATGGAAATCAAATGTTTTGGAAATAGAATCCATATTTTTGGCACTGGAAACCAAAATTAATGGAAAAACTAAATCATGAATCGTTTCCGTTTCTATTTCTAAAAAAACATTGATATTTTTTGGAAAATATTGGAAATGGAAACAGAATCAGAAACAGAAATTGAATGAGAAATTCTCGTAACATAATGGAAACGAAAAAAAAAAGGTAATATGCTAAATTTTAGAAAACCGACTGATAAAAGTTAGTATATCTCAGTTCTTAGTAAAAACACCACTATTCTTTAATATCATAAATTATATTTTTTTAGCATCGGGAGTGAATAAAATCGCCCAAAAAATAATCGGAATCACGAATCACTCAATGAAAAATTTGTGGAATTTCAAATCAAAGTGATTCAAATTCTAAATAATATATCTTATTAGTCAATGAAAAATCCCAAAAATTTTAAAAATCCCATAATTTCAGCATTTTAAAAAATAGGCTAAATCCTGAAAACAACTATCCGTTTAGGTAATGAATCACGAATAAAATCGGAATTTTAAAAGTGACTCAAATCACAAATCATTTTGAGCTTCAAAACAGGATTTAAATATTGTTTTTCACAAATCTGGTCCACTCATGGCATGGTTGCATCAAGGTGATAATAGTTACAAAACAAATATCTCTTCCGCGCCTCAATCGTGGTAAGTGTGTATTTTCCAAAAGTGTCAAATTTTGTAATGGCTTCCATTCGAAAATCAGGGGATCAATTTCACTCAAATTCAGTACCAAACCAGTCCCTAATAGTCTCCAACTGCCATAAAAATTTCAAGCCCAAAATCTTTAAATTTACGAGAGTTATCACTATGACAACATGGTTGGTTTGCAACACTTTGAAAACTCTTTCTCCAAAACTAGCGGATGAATTTCAAAAATTTTAACACGAATGTGTAGCCCATGAATGTTTCTAACACTACCCCAAGTTTCATTGCTATAGGTGAAACAGCGAAGGTTTCATAGACTCCCAAAAAATGCCAAAATGTGAAAAACTTGGATACCTATATATTTATTATATCGTGTACAGAATTTGAATGACCCATATATTCGTGATCTACGATTCATGATCGGCACTTTTATACAGATCCCGCCCGCAGGTTCCGCCACTGCACTGAATACAATAGTTGTATTTTCCAGGAAAATACACTAAAAGTTACAGATAAAAATTGTTGAGAATACTGTTTACTTTGATTTTGATGCCTGTATGATGGTGTACAGCCTATTAAAATTTTTTACTACTACTTCACAACATAAAATTTTTGACCCATAACTGGCAGCTGGTCCTATAGATACAAGTTGGGGAAATATGACATATTCCTCAGACTGAATCACACAACCCGAACAGAATTTCAGCAATATCTTGAGAACCAAACATACAATATTAGTGAAATTCTCATAAAATCTTGAGCTAACATATGTTAATTTTTCAGAAAAATTTAAGCTCTCTACAAACAATAGTTCTTTTGCTATTGCATTTGATAATTTCGGTTGTATGGGTTGTTCCCATAAATCTGATTCATACTTTGCTAGTTTTCATACTACCAGCCAGCTACTTAGGGTAGGTACTATTCTATTAAAGTTACTCGTCATTTTAACCTTTTAAAATTAACTTCAAATTAGCGGATTGTCATGTGAGATTCTAATGAAATTCGTAGAAGACTATGCCTCAAGCTGAAGTTAATTTAAATAGTTTAAAATAGAAAAGTGACTCTAACTGTTAACATAATGATACCCCAACCAGCTCACTAACAGCTACAAAACTAGCCAAGTGTGAATCAAGATATAAAATTGTGTATAATAAGAGACTTGTTTCTTTTGCCATTCAATCTGTCAATCCTAGGTAGATTACCAGTGCAACAATGAAAAAGCGGTATAAAATCAATAAAACCATCTAAAACTATTATCATTTCTGAAATTGGATATCAGTAACAATTCATCTACTTGTAAAGTTATACTTAAGGTGTGAAAAATGAAGTGGCATTTTGTCAGACTCTTTTCTTTGGGGTTTTACAACTGGAATAGTGATGGTGATAGTTGAAAATTTTTTATTACCGATTAATCGATGGTAAAAAATAAAAACTATCGATAGTATCGATAGTTTTTAATGAACCAAATTTCTCTTATCAAGCTCGAAAAAGGGTATAAATTTTTCCAATTTTTTAAACAAAATCCAAAGTTTTTCAAAAACTGTTGATAGTTCGATAATATTATCGCCCACCATTAAACTGTAAGTGATCCAAAACTAGAGCCCTATAAATACCAGTATCTATAGGACTATAGTAATACGCCATTTTGTATTCCACATTTCAAATGACTCAACCTTAAAAGAATTTCAGCAATATCTCAAGAACCAAATGTACGATTTCAGCAAAATTTTTGCAAAATCTTTAGCTAACAATTGTCTATTTTTCAGAAAAATTTCATGGTTCTCTTGCGGTTGTATTTGATAACTTTGGTGTGGCTGTTCCCATAAAATTGTGTATGATGAGAGGCTTTGTTTCTTTCAGCCTTCAATTTGTCAGACAAAAGTAGATTACAAGGGTAATGATAAAAAAGCTTTATAAAATTCATGAAAGCATCAAAATTGTCTTCATTACTCAAATTTAACATCAATAACGAATAAATGCACTCATGAGGTGTGGAATACGAGTCTAGAAGGCTTTACCAACACTGGTTGTTTACCCTATCTTTTTCCGAAAAATATGTTGGTACTCATTTTTTGATACAACGAAGAGTTGAAAAGTTGTAGCCATTCAGAAAATTACAACCACCATATTTCCCCCTAAATGTGGAAAAGACTTATGAAAGATTGGTAAAAATTAATAACGTAATATTTACTCCCATAAAGTAAATTTTATTGATTTTTGTTAATTTTTTTGGGAAATTACCTGCTGCAGATTTTTGATTTTTTTTTTCATTCCACTTGGGTGGGGAGTTGTAATCTTACAAACTTAAAATGAAAATATTTCTCAACATATTATAAGAAGCACGACTGTTATGTTCTTTCGATTCCAGAAATCGATCCTGAAAATTATGCTTTCAAACTTCCGGACACCTTGTTTACGTATACTACGTCTTCATCTATGAATGAACTTGAGGTTTTTGTGCGTTGGCATACAGCTCGGGTTCATTTCCATTAAAATATAAAATTTTATTTTCAATTTCAGGAGGATTGGAAGATTGTGGACCCAATTTGTACATTTTTGTTTTCGATATTGGTATTGTTTACTACTTTCGCTATTTTACGGGATACGATGATCGTTCTAATGGAAGGTAAGCGTTTTCAACCTAACAGTCGGCCTGTGTGTGCTTAAAATCATTGTACTGCTTACACTTTCTTTAAAATCATTTCTCTATTTCAGGTATACCGAAAGGAATCGACTACTGCGACGTTTTAGATACTTTTTTGTCCATCGACGGCGTTTTAAAAGTTCACAATCTGAGGATATGGGCCTTAAGTTTAGATAAGACTGCGTTAGCTGCACACTTGGCAGTGCGTAAGTATCATCGCGAATGTTGATTCTCGCATCGTTTTGTGGAAAAGTGGTTCATTTGTTATATTCTCGATTTAATCAGGGCCGGAAATAAATACGAGCATGATTCTGAAAATAGCATCGCAGAAAATTCATAGTAAATTCAATTTTTTCGAGATGACTTTGCAAATCGAAGAATTCCAGGAACAAATGGATCGTTGCGAACAATGCCAAGATGCGTTGACTTGATAACCGTTTTGTTTTTGTTTTTGTAACTTATGTGATTAACTCCTGTACTCCGTTGTCTATTCTACGTATTTGTTAGGACTCGATAATTCCTACTTCTCCAACCGAGGTTACCGACTGATAAATAATATTTTGTACCTATTGTATTCGTGTACCTATTTAAAGTTTCAGAAATAAGAAATGCGTTACGATTGAGAAAAAAACTGTAAATGATGAGATGAGCGTGCCTGTAATCGAATAATTAATATTTCCCAATTCCTTTCCGTTTTCTGTGTTGTATAACTGATGGAAAAAACAGGATAGAATTTTCACGAAACTGCCCGTTATTTTTCGTACATTAATGGTGAAGCACTCCTTGTATTGCATACTGTACTCAAAATAAGAAAAAAAATCCACCATCCGTAACACACGAAAAAAAAGCCACATTCGAACAAGAGTGAGCCACATATTTTTCAAAATCGATAAGAGGTTGTGCTACGTCTTGCTACTGTGTGTAATTGCGCTGCAGTGTCTGAAAAAAAAAATTTGCCTTCTTATTTTGAATTGAATATAGCGTTGTGTTAGTTGAATTTATTTATATATTTACCTTTGTCATCTTAACCATGGGTTATTTTCTGTTTCGAATGAGACAAAACTGCGAAACCCATTCAATTATGTGATTGTTTTTTTAGTAATTATGTTTATGTATCGATTTTTTTTTTTTTTTTTTTATATTCTTTCCGTGTACGATCGTCTTTCAACATTGTAACTATAAATTATTCGACTTGGTTGAATTAATGTGTTCAAATTGAGGTGGATGATGTTGTACCGCTTGCAAAATGGGGAAACCCTAGCTTTGTGTGAGAAGGATTTTTTTAAATTTCAAATTGAAAATTTTTGCAGTGATTATGTAAACTATGTAATACTAGTAAATTCATAAAGAATTCATGAATTTTTAATTTTTCCTCCTGTTGTTGAAGCCAGTCCGGTTAATTAGAACTGAATAATATTGAAGACTCGTGCATTTTCGTATTTCATACACAGGATGTTTGATAAGTGATTATTGATTAAACTGATTACTCGAATTAAACTTGTAGAGTGGAAACCCTCGAGCATGATTAAGAAAAATCTTGAGGTGTACATATGTGCCTATTAAAAGTTGTCTATTCGTGAACTGAAGAAGTTACTGAGAAATTGGAAACTTAAGTACAAAAAATTGCCGAAGTAACGTGCGGAGTGAAGTACCTATAAAAGAGGGACGAGCGGACGAATTCACCAACTCAAATCCCAATGTGGGGATCACGCTTTATATAATACATGATCAGAAATGCAATGTTTACGCAGGTGTTTTTCTAGTGAAAAGTAGCTCCTACATATCATTGATGAATATAATTTCGATACGAAGTAAACATACCTCCATGAACAAACGTGAAGCATCTTTTTACATTGAAGCACGTTCATTTTTCATTCATAGATAAGTAATAGTATACTTCGGGTAGATGGCCCCACTCAATGCTATCATTTATACAGGAATGTAATAGGTCCAGAAGTGTGCACCGCAGATCCATTTTAGGTGGAGAATGTAAAACGAAATCTGATAACTGGACTCAGAACTACAAGAGAAATTCGCCGAATGGAATGTTTTAATTAATATTACAGGATTTTAATGGAAAATGCGTTATCTTTAATAAACGGTAACGAACTTAAAAAATAAAACGAAAATAAAGATTCATAGAACTACGATGATGAAAAATGATTTACCCGCTATAAAACCTATGTACAAATCGAAGCATGTAAAGAACCGATAATTCATACGCAGATTTCGATCAAACTGAATAGATACCGAAAAATTCAAATAAATTAAATTTCAACGATAGATTATACTTAATTATCCTTTTTCATCCTTGTGCTTGTCATACGATAAATGATAGAATCTCGTCCAGGATCCATACCACCAATAACCACTGAAACAAGAAACGATTAGTATAACCAGAAATATTAATAGGGGCGATAATTTCTTGGCAGTACTCACTAGAAATAGCAATTAACGAGAATAATAATGTCAGACTAAGCCACAAAATGATGTTGAATATGACGGGAAAATCTTCACTATAGTCTTCCGCGATGTTCAAATCAGCCTAATCCAAGATAGGTAATTTTATTAATCTGACTGAACATTTGGTTCATGAATAAAATAAAATAAGTAGTTAAGTACCAATGAGGTCGTAGATTTCACTTCGGTTTCGCGTTTTGACCGTGTTTTAGACTGATCTCTGTCCTCCGTCATGGCAACAACCAACGCCTAGAACATTCATGATGTAGTTAATTCTTCAACAATACACTTCGAGCATAATTATGATACTTTACCTCGCCATCATAAATTTTTTTAACTTTTTCGGATAAAGCATTCAAGGTGAGAGCCAACAGTTCTTTCAAATCGTTACGGTCCTGAAGCACTTCAGCGATATTGTTTAACGAAATCCAGTAAATATCAGGAGCACCGTTTTTGTTTCTCTTCGTAACCATCTACAATGAGGATCATCCAGTTTTAAATAGGAAATCTCAAACTTCATAACAACCAGAGAAACATAAAATGAACCTACCTGATTGACAACTCTTTTCAGAGCAGATAGCTCAGTGAAATCATCTTCCGTTGAGTTTAAATGTCCTTGCATCTGGAATACCTTGGTTTATTAGAGAAAAAACTTTACATACCACGATGTTAAATAACAAAACTAACATTTCTTTCAAGATCAACTTTTTGAAGTGCATTTTCAACATCGGAATATCTCATTTCAGTTGTTTTATAAATACCATGATAAACGTCGTAAATATCATCATCCATTAATAAAGGAAGGGTCGTTTTAGAAGGAAACTCCATGCCACTAACTCCTGGTACGTAGAATACAAGCAAACACTTGGCAATTGCGGTAAATGGATTCTTGATTTCAAAGCCGGGCCAGTCATACCCCTGTGAACATAATTCATCATTTGATGAAAAACAGTACGCAAGTAGAACCGTTAGAAGCATTAGTTTTCTTACCTCTTCAACAGTATAACCCAAAGCAGTTGCAAATATGTCAGTCAGTTTGCTAACATGTAACTCATGGTTATTACGGAACAGTAAGCCTTTAGGTGAATTTAATATGAATAATTCACCTTTACTTTCAACTGAAACGAAAAAACACTGTAGTAATGAATTTCAGGATTATACTGTATATAAGGGCGTCAACCCAAATTCACATTAATTTCGATAGATAATTTGGCAAATTATAACGTACTCACCATTTATAGCAGCAGAGATTAGTAATAACGAACAAAACGAAAACCGAAACATTATAATTTAAAATAATGCTTAAATTTCATTTATGAATCAAAATTAACAAGAAAACTTTCCTGACTCCAAATTGTGTTGGGTTTAATTCCAATTCAAGCATCTTCAACTTCAATAAATGATAAGAATTTAACAAGGTTTAGAACTCCGTTCTTTTCATATTTCTGTATGCCATGGAAGTTCTTTAATCATAATTCCTGAACATTTTGTAATTCTCATTTCTTCTTTGAAGCATCATGGCAAACGATGTAATGTTGTGTTAAATAAATAAAAGTACGTTAAATTAAAGGTGTTTAATTCGTTTTCCAACAAATTGTGTTCAGCGGTCTCTTAACAACTCTTATCGTAATAAATCGTCTAACCTCTTATCATGATAGAGCCCTATCTTCGACCATATACTTGATAGAAACGCCATGTAAATAGAAAATTGAAGCACCCATGGATGACGTCAAAATAGGGCAAATGCATGTTAAATCCCACAAGGACTTTTTGAAGAAAAAAATCAAAAAAGTTTATTTTTATACGCTTTTATTCTACTCACTCAGTTTGTTAAAGTACATCGGATGACCAACGTTAGTACTGCTTTCACGTGTTGTTTTTATCAGTTGTTTTTTTCAATTTTTTTTGTTTCTGTATCAGAAAAAAGTAAGAAATTTTATTTCCTCTTTCGCCATTTTCTTCTTTAAATTATAAAAGTGTATTTTTTTAAAACTTGTTTTTAAGCTAACTGATGTGAGGTATAGCACACAAGGACCAAAAAAGAACACGAGACTTTAATTCACAAGTGATTTTATTAGCAGACTGAAAAACATATTCGAGAGTAAAATATAATTTGGTATAAGATGGTGAAGCACAGCATTATCGGTAACCAAAAGTAGGGGAAGCAATTCGTGAGAGAAGCAGAATGTGATGACATATATATATGGTGTGAGATGATGATGTATGAGATGAGGTGGGATTTCTGTTACAACACTAACTTATTTCTTCTAAAATAAATTTTTAATAGAAAAAAAGAAGAAATGATTATTTACAATTTAAAAAAAAAAAAAACTCCAACCTGGCTAAAATCAACTTTAAAAACCTGTAAATTACAGCAGTATAATCTGGGAAAAATAACTTCTTACCATAATGTGATATAACATTCCGTATGTATCAGTGCTTCAGTGGGAAGCATTATACAAGATTGTACAGGATGTGTCTATCTAGTATATGGTCAAAGAGTTTTATAGATACTAGTTTCGAGGTTATATGTATGATGGAGATAAGATGCTGCTGTTTTACAATGGGATCAAGTGTCATTAACATTTACATTGAGAACTTGTACACTGGTATACAAATTGAAGTGAGGTTGAAATCCAAGGAAAGGAACAAGTTAGTTAGAGATACTTTAATGCAATGATCTAAAGTACAAATTACAAGTTTGAGGAAGATGAACAATCTCCCTCCATTACAAGATTACAGTTTGAGTGGGAAATGAGTTTCAGCATTCTCGGGTGAACGAATGAAAAAAATCGTGTTTGTTTGCACAACCTGAAAGTGTTAGTTTACATTGTTGAAAGTAGTAGCGCTAATGGTTAGTGAGTGAGTGCAGGTGGAGTGTAGAACAACACCCCCCCACCCACCATAGTCCAACGAAACAAGCGAACATGATTTATCGCGAGAACGAAAATTTTGAATTACAATATTATTACACATTTATATTCATTTCCCAAACAAAATAAATAAAACAAATTACATAAAATTAATTAATAATGAACAATGACTAGATTATAACATATATTTCGATGTATCTTCGAAACTATTTATTGACGCATTATATTAGGTTAACGTATTCCAATCCGGATATTTTTCGATATTTCATGTTGTTCGAGAAAAATTTTGTTCAATTTTGTTTAGTACTTGTTGAATAAGGGTGTTCCGAAATGTGATAAACTAATATCAACTAAACGTGTGAAATCATGTCGATGATTTGTATTCAAATCTCTGTTCATTCAAAAGCTGAATTTGCAGAGATGACAATGAATACCTACACAAAAATAAATTTGGTTTCAACAAGTATTTTTTTGGCCTAAAGAATATATTGTATTATTAATTTTGTTTGAACATGTGATTTTTCTATTTCTCGAACATTATATTTTTCATATACTATATTACAAAAGACGAGATTATTGTATTCAGTGATTTGACGTATTATTGACTTTAAATACTTATATTTCTTCCCCTTTTAAAATAAACGATTTCCCAATATAATTATTGTGAATTTAATGAATTTTATTGTGAGAGATTTGATGTTGTTAATATTTTATCGACTAGATTTCTAAATTTTTGTTTTTCGAGACTTTTTGTTAGCATGTCTGCTAATTGCGAATTTGTACCTACAATTTTGAATTCAATTTCTTTATCCTCTACCAATTGTGTAATGTCATAACATTTTATCATTAAGGCCCTTGCTTGTTTTTGGGCTCCTCCCAACATTATTCTAAGGGCTGATATATTATCTTCAAATATTCTTACTGGGTCATTTTCTTGGAATATTTTTTTTTGTAATAAAAAGGTGACTTGTATATCGTCCAAAGAATCAAATACCGCAATAATTTCAGCAGCAGTTGAGCTTGTAGCTACGATTGTTTCTCTTCTTACATTCCAATTAATTAGATCCCCATTTAAATATATTAAAAATCCTGATATAGATTTTCCCAAATTTAAATTTGATATTTTTATTTCATGATCTTTTACATCTGGGGCATAAGATGCATCAACGAAAGAGTGTATGCCTTTACTATCGGATGTGAATTTAATTGAGAATTCTTTTGTCGTGTTTACATATTTAAATATTCGTCTTACGTGATTTTTTAATTTGGAGTTTGATTTCGTTTGGAATCTCGAGAAAAAATTTACTGCAAACAAAATATCTGGTCTTGTTATTCTAGCCAGATATAATAGGGCTCCAATCATTGAACGATATTCTGTATCATCCGTGCAATTTTCATCTTCTTCAATTTTTAAAGATGTTTCTATTGGGGTATTTATGAAGTTTGATTCATTTTGATTATATTTTTTTAAGATTTTTTCTATATATCGTGATTGTATTAGAGTTATGGTATTTTCTTTTCTATCTCTAATGATCTCAAATCCTAAATAAAATCTTTGGTTATCAATAATTTTCATGGTAAATCTTTTTTGAAAGGAATCGTTTACATTTTTAATCCATCCGGGGGTATTTGACGCTATTAATATGTCATCAACGTATGTGATCATAAAAATTATTTTTTCATTTGATTTTTTGAAATATAAACATTTGTCCATTTTGGATCTTTCAAAGTTCATTTTTAAAATGTATTCATATATTAAATTGTACCATGATTTGGACGATGTTTTTAGGCCATAAATAGATTTTTTGAGTCTTAATAATTTATTGTTTTCCATTAATAGACCTTCTGGGGGTTTTAAGTATATAGGAACTATTGCAGGGGAATTCAGATATGCTGTTTTCACATCATATTGAACCATTTCTAAGTCATATTTATTGACTATCGATAGAAACTGTGAGTGTGTGTATTAGTGTACACGACACCACACAAATACCAAATCAGGTCGGTTGCGTGTCTACGTAGTAGTATGTGTGCGGGCCGAGCCCAGTAAACAATTAAGCTGCACAGACGAAATGTACAGCCGTGAGCACAAAAAGGTAGTTTGTGGGTTTTACCACACTGGCCCGCTAGGTGGTTGACGAGTGTGTAGTACACACTCGTTCGTCATCGACCACCCGTAGCCACACCACTCTCCTCCTAATAAGTTTCCGAAGAAACTTACGGTGACCTGTGATGCCAGTCAAGTGTGGCGCGGCGTTCACCACTATGCTCACGGATGTCGTTCACGTAGTAGGATTGCCAGGTCTCTTCGGTTTGGGCTTGCCAAAGTTGGCTGGGAGGGTGAGATGGGAAGGAGGTGTTCGGGGTGCTCGAGGCTGTGTAGAAGGGCGCGCTCGAGTTTGGGATCTGATGAGCGGAGTCTGGGGACAAGACGTGGGGATGCTCATGAGGGGTGGCGGGTAGGTTACTGGTGGCGCCATTAAAGGCGGCATAACCAGGGCTGGAGGATAGACCGATGCCGAGAGTTGTAGATGCGAGGGAATGGGAATTCCGGGTGGAGGCATCACAACTTGGGGAAGTGGCATTGGTGTTGTCGCTAGGGCGAGCGACAGGGCATTATGTGCTGTGAGCACGACGGAGGTAAATTGCTCCCACGGCTGCAGTGTTTGATTCTGCGATACAGGAGGTACCACCGGTTGCAGTACAGGGGGCTGTACCACAGATGAGGTAGGCTCCTGTATGGAAGCCGGTGATGGAGCAAGGGTTTGGGACTGGGTTTTGCCACGTCTTTTGTCCCATTTGAGTTCCATGTAGGAGAGACTGCGAGTGCGAGCTTCACGCCAGGTGCGGCCACTCGCCTTATGGTTCAAACGGGGATGCTTTGCCGGTTTGCCATCAGCCCGGGGACTCTTAGCGCGAGAGGTGGACAGCTGAGGCTCTGGGACTTTTTTGGCGAAGGTGTTGCCGTTAGGTCGATAGCGGAGTGGTTATCAACGGCAGCACTTCTTGTCGGTTCGACCTCTTCGTGTATTGGAAACAGTACGCGTTGAGGGACCGATGTAGGGGTTAGGAGGAGATGGATGGTTGGGGCTGGAGTTGGGTCGACATCCATCGTTGTCTCTTCCTGGGTAGTCAGTGCGACCAAAGGGCGAAGTAGAGGCAACTTGCCTTTCGGGACCAATGACACCTTTTTTGTGACTACTGGTGCCTCCGCGACTTTGGAAGTCGATATTTGGGGGGACCGCTTTATTGCTGCAGACGGACGTTTAAAACCGCTGGTACGCAACGTGGCAGTTGCTTTCGCTCAGCACTTCCGAAGGGGAAGTGGTTCAATCTGTTTGACCATCTTGAGCGGCGGGAATTCCCTAGAGGGGAGGCTCGCCGAGGAAGACGGTTGAGGACCGGGCAAAGGTCCCTTAGATTGAACGCATTGTACAACTTCGGCAAATGTGCGGGTGTCAATCCGTCCATTGCTTAGTTGTACAGCGGTCCGAGCGTGAGGTGGCGTCTACAACGAGTATGCGGTCTTCCTGGGGAGCGGAACGAAAACCCGAGAACAAGAGCTGCAGACAAGGCCATGCTGTACAAGCTCAGAGCCCCGAGCCGCCACTCCAGGAGCAGGCCGGTACTGTCGAAGGGGCACACCTCGACCCCTGGCAGCAGACTCCACCCTCTGCCTCAGCGTCGATCGCCGTTGCGGTACTCGAGAAGGAGTACGGCTTGTACCCTCTTGTGCAGGTCCGACAAAGGTAAGCGTCACGGATGACGCCGATACTTGATTGGACGTAGAGGACAAAGGCGATGTCTGCTTCACCGGTGGAAAAGTGGCAGTAGCCATGGAGGAAGGAGACAGGGCAACGTCAGCTGGTGACGTCAGGGGGGAGAAGGTGGGAGAGGGAGAGCGATGGTCGTCTGCACGAGGAGACGACGGTGCATCGCCGTTACCACCCTCTGTAGGAGGAGGAGTAGCCCTTAAAAGGGCTGTTTCTTCATCTTCCGAGATGTCGGGAATGCTGGGAGAAAGACGCTCTTGGGACATTTCACCAGTCTATTACGCTACGTGAAATATGAGTAAAAGCGCCTGTTGAATAGCATTCGATGAAGAGTATTTAACAGCCAGACGTGTCAAGAGAAGAGTGAGTTTCTAAAACACAAATTTTACTCGTTTTCTTGACCGTAACCGTCTTTTATTTTTGTCTTGTAAACACGAGCGAAGGTGAGGTTGCGTCAGCTGTTGTTGCACATTAATATTACGAGTTCGTTTTATAGGCGGGGCCTGTTCGTCTTCCGATTATGAAGACGCATCGTATTTGTGTGACTGGGTGGCGCCACGAAACAATTTTCGTAATACATCGTCATCTACAACGCTTGACTTGTCGTCAGTTGCGTGAGCCAACTCATACGAGTGCTGGAAGGGAAGGGGAATAGCATCAGCTGTTCGATTAGAAGACTGGCCGATGGGGTGCGATTGTGTATTTTCCTTCGATAACGCTTCGGGCGGCGATTCTTTATTTTGATTGTGTGTAATTACGATCGGGGAAGAATCGAGCGTGTCGTCTGTGTGTGTAGACAACGTTGAAGGTTGTGGTAAGGCATTTGGGGGTGAGTCGTTGTTTTTATGTAAAACGACCTCAGATGACAAGTCAACTGTCGGTCCTGAAGGATCATCGACGGAAGTTGAGTCATCTGGGTCAGCCTCTATGTCTGTGTAGACATAGGCCGACTTTAGGCGATCGATTGATACACGTGTGTGTCATCATTGTATGTCAATCTCGAACCATTTATCCGTACGGTTGAGGACTTTGTACGGTCCGGCGTATGGTGGGTCAAGTGCTTTACAATGTGTATCTACGTGTAGCCATATGTTTTGGGCTGATTTCAGATCAGCAGGGACGTATGAGGGGGTATTGCCGTGGTTGCGGGTGATTTGGGTGAACGCATTCGCACTTTTGCGAATGCATTGTGGAAGGTTAGTGCCATCGATGTGAGTGATGACACTTGGTGGGCTGCCTTCAAAGAAGTCAGCCGGGAGACGGAGCTCTTCACCATATAGGAGTTGGGCTGGGGATACACCGAGGTTGGAGATGACCATCGAGCATAGGCCGAGAAGAATGAAAGGCAAATTGGCTGCCCATTCTCCATGCGAGTCTTTAGAGTTCTCGCAGGCCATGATGGTGGCTTTGAGAGTTCGATGCCAGTGCTCTATTTTGCCATTCGATAGGGGGTGATACGCCGTAGTTGAGATTTTGTGTATTCCCAACTGGCGTGCAACCGAGTTGAATAAAGCGCTTTCGAACTGGCGTCCCTGGTCCGTCGTTATGGTTTCAGGGACGCCAAAGGAGGACACCCAGTGTTGGACGAAGAGTGTTGCCACTCGATCCGCGGAAATATCCGTAGTCATGATGGTGTGGGGCCATCGTGTGGCGGGGTCAGTCATTGTCAGACAATGACGAGCACCGCTAACCGTCGGCAACGGACCCACGATATCGATGTGCACATCCTTTAAGCAATTGGTTGGGCGGAAAGCTTGGAGAGGGGCTTTGGTGTGTCTACCGATTTTGGCTTGTTGGCATGTGGTGCACTCTTTCGACCAACGTAGGCAATCAGATTGTAGGCCAGGCCAAATGAATCGATTAGCGATCAGATGGGCAGTTGTCCAGCCGCTCGGGTGTGAGAGCCCATGAATCAAATCGAAGTTGGTTCTCTGATATTTGGCAGGTACGAAGGGTCGTTTTTTCCCCGTGGACGTGTCGCACATTAAGAGTAACGTGTGTCCAGGTACTCTGAACGATTTGAGGATGAGAGTAGAGTTGGGTCTGCAAGGTATTGGGCAAGTTGAGGGTCGTGTTTTTGGCAAAGGGCCATTTCATTGTTAGGCACAACACAGGGAGAGGTAATGGCGGAGATTGATATATGCGACAAACAATCTGCGACTATGTTGTCCTCTCCTTTGATGTAACAAATATCCGTCGTAAACTGCGAGATATACTCTAGTTGATTTTGCTCTCGTGGTGAAGCTTTCTCACACGCCTGAAACAGGGCAGTTGTGAGGGGCTTGTGGTCCGTATAGACGGAGAAAACACGCCCTTCGACCAGGTTACGGAAGTGCTTCACCGCTGCAAAAACAGCGAGTAATTTGCGGTCGTATGTTGGATATTGGCGTTCAGTGTCAGATAATTTGCGGGAGAAGAATGCCAAAGGCTCTAGCGATCCAGCACCGTGTTGATAGAGGGTAGCCCCGATCGCGTGGTTAGACACGTCGGTTGCCAAGACGAGTTGTTTGGACTCGTCAGGATGCGCCAAAAGAGCAGCATTTGCTAACGCTAGCTTTAGGTTGCAGAAGGTGGTTTCTGCAGTGTCTGTCCAAATTATCGGGGTTTTGTCACGTTTTTTATTGGAGTGGATAAGCGCAAAGAGTTTACTCTGAATGTGAGCGCAATGTTTAATTGTACGCCAGTAAAAATTCACCATTCCGAGAAAGTGCCTAAGGTCATGAACGGTTTTGGGAAGTGGAAAATCAAGTACAGCTTGGACACGTTTGGGAGTGGGTTTGATACCTGCGCTGTTGACTCGATGGCCAAGAAAGGTGAGCTCTTCACGTTCATGTTTGGACTTGTTACCATTGACAGTGAGGCCAGCGTTGTAGATACGCCAAATGACCTCGGTAACACGTTCTTCGAGCTCATCGGCGTTGGAGGCGGTAATGAGGATGTCATCAATGTACGCGTAAGCGTAGTCAATGTCTCGCAACAATCCATCGATGTACCGTTGGAAGGTTTGGGTCGCGTTTCGAAGTCCGAAGGGCATATAGAGAAATTTACAGAGACCAAAGGGGGTTATTACGGCTGTTTTAGGGATGTGTTCTTCGGTCATCGGGACTTGGTTAAACGCCCACACGAGATCTAATTTGGTGAATAATTTGGCACCAGCTAGTCTGGCGTGGAAATCCATAATATTCGGGACAGGGTATTTGTCAGGGATAGTTTGTGCTTTGAGTGCTCTGTAGTCACCAAGCATGCGCCATGTTTTGTCAGGCTTCATGTGCATGTGCAAGGGGGATGACCAGGCACTTTTGGAGGGTTGGCAGTCACCTTGTTCGAGCATGGTTTGGAAGGAAAGGCGGGCTGCCTTTAACTTCTCGGGATGTAGACGACGGGCACAGCAAAACACTGGTCGACCTACAGTTTCGATATCGTGGGTGACTTCGGTAGGGGAAATCTTCGGGCGTAAGCCTTCTTTACAGGTTACGCCGGGAAATTTGTTGAGGATTTTTTGGAATCGACTATTTGAGTGGGCGATGGTAAGGCAAATCTTCGGGGGATGGTCAATAGGGCGAGGTTTACCTACTACAGCAAGTCCTGTGGTCTTATCAAGGAGGTGCTCTTCGCTGACATCGGGAAGCAGTTGGTAGTGGCTAAGGAAGTCTGCTCCGATGATGGGATCAGCAATATCGGCGATGATAAAGGCCCACTTGAATTCGCGGCAAAGGCCAAAATCTACCTGCACCAGCTTAACTCCGTAAGTACTAATTGGAGTTTGGTTCGCAGCGTAGATTTGGAGCTTAGTGTTGCATTTCCGGTCTTCAGCGGTTGGAGGTATAGCTCATATCTCCGCGCCAGTATCAACCAGGAAGTGATGCTCGCTAAGCAGATCTTCCACAAATAGACGGACTGAGGTGAAAATGAGTGGGAGTGCTGTCTTGACTGACTCGTTTACTCGTTTCCCAAATGAGTAGGGGATTTGGAATCATGGCGGTCGCAATTTTGGGGTTTGTCCCACCACAAACATGGGGGGTCAGAGCAGTTGCGTGATTTCCTCCCAAACTGTTGGTGATACCAACAGTAGCCGTCGCAGGAATGGGAGGGACAGCGGGTATTTACTGGTCTCTTACCATTGATGACTTGTAGCGTCGTCCGTGGTTTCGAACAACCGGAGCTAGAGTCACGAGAGCGCGATCTGTCTCTGGACCTGGCATCGTGTGAACGCGAATGCCTATGTTCGGGGAACGGGGCGGGATCTTTAGGGGGGTCGACGGAACTCACCTGTTTTCCAGCCAAGAGCTGTTGAAGCAGCTGGGTAATAGTGGCTAACTCCGAGGAATTAGCCGTTGGTGCAGTTGATGGGGATGCCGTGGGAGTTGCGATAGCGGAGATGGTGCTTGTCGCAGGGGATGTCGACAGAAAGGTTTGCTTGAGAGCTATTGCCTCGTCATCTTTGAGCGCTGCCTGTCGAGAGGTTGCGGGCTTTGTCATGGCTTATGTCAGGCGGATATTGACCAGGAGGGATTGGAAAAGAAGGTTGCGGAGGACATCGTCATTGACTCTTCCTTCGTTTAGGGTGACGAGGCGACAATGGTACGCCGAAGGCCTCTCGGAAGGTTGACGATGGGTGTTTTCCAACAAGGTTCTAATCCGGATGTAGGAGGAAGGGGAAAATTCCTGCTGAATTTGATTGCAGGGGTTCGACCATGTGTGCAGCGAGTCGTCGGAACTGTAGAGTAGTTCTGACACAGCATTGGCTACCTGGGTCGGTAAATGGCTGGAGATTGCCAGGTAGAGCTGAGACTCGCTGGTATTGCCGCTGGTGCGAGCAAGATTCTCAATCTGCTGCAGCCAGAGATGCACATTCTCGGCGTTGAACAGTGGAAGGCCTGTTAATAACCGGGGTGGATGAGCTTGTAAGGGAGGCGAGGTGGTGCATCCAATCACAGCAGAATTTTCTTCCTGCCGGTGCAATTGATAACCGAGGATGGGTGATAACCTCAGCGTGGAACTGTCAACTAGTTGGTGCTGATTGACCGGAAGTTTCTTGCCCAGAAGGTAGTTGTCGAGGAATGGACTGAAATTTACAAGCGTAGAGGACTGTGGCATCGCCAAGTTCGTCGGTACATTCGTCGAACGCATGCTGACATGCGGTGTTGAGTGGATGGCAGACGTGGGGTTGGGCTGGTTCTCCGTCCTCCTGGGAGGATTGTTGACTGTGGCCTTCGCAGGCATTAGCGGGAGAACCAGGTTGTCGAGGGATGATGGGGTTAGTTTGGAGGCCATGGTGGTAATTGAAAAAGGAGGCTAAGTTTACACTTTCCTCGTCAGCTGCTGATTGCCAACTGTTTGCTTCTCTTTGGGATGGCTGGTCGGTACTTGCGTACTGACGTCAAGCCTGGGGAGAGAAGAGGGAAAAATGAAAAAATACTGAGATGGAAAGGGAAGGAGAAGGAGAACCTTCTCCGTCGGCAGTCGAATGCCGACTGATTTTTGTGGACGTTGGTCGGTAATTAAGTACCGACGAGCAACGAGGGAAAGGGGAAGGAGAAGGAGAACCTTCTCCGTCGGCTGACAAGAGCCGACTGAATTACTTCTTTGGTTGTTGGTGGGTATGCCAACGTTTGAAGAAGGGGTGTGGTTTGGGAAATCAGCTGTTGAAAGCCGATTGGTTGTTGTTTCCAAGCTAGTTGGAAGTGGTGGGGAAGGAGGTGACGGTTCCTTCCCCTGTTGATGGTGAAACGTCAACAGCAAAAATAATATACTTACGTCGGAGGTCACCACTTGTGGGTGTGTGTATTAGTGTACACAACACCACACAAATACCAAATCTGGTCGATTGCATGTAATACGTAGATGTATGTGTGCGGGCCAAGCCCAGTAAACAATTAAGCTGCACAGACGAAATGTACAACCGTGAGCACAAAAAGGTAGTTTGTGGGTTTTACCCCACTGGCCCGCTAGGTGGTCGACGAGTGTGTAGTACACACTCGTTCGTCATCGACCACCCGTCGCCACAGAAACCATCTTACTAACCAAATTGGAATTACAGGGGTGAATACTTGTCCTAACTCATATTCAGTTCTATCCTTGAGTCCCCTAACGACTAATCTTGCTTTTGGTTGGTGGTATCCTTCATCGTTTGGTTTTGTTACAAATACCCATCTTGTATCTATTGTTTTTAAAGATTTATCGTAGTCTACTTCTTCCCACACGTCCATTTCCCCCAATGAAATAAATTCATCTTCAATAGCTTTCATCCATTCCCTTCTAAATGGATTATTTTTAACATCCTTATAGCATATTGGTATACAATCTTTGATCCACCTGTTATCTATAGTCTTTGTAATATTAAAAGTATATACTGTAACGAATATAGACGAACATTTTTTAAAATGTCCGCCTATATTTTTACACAGACGAATTTATCCGTCTTATTTTTTATTTTCTCACACTTTTTTTATTCTTCTTCTTCTTAGTACAAACCTAACAGGAAATGGCATTGTCTGAATTCGATGAAAAATTGTCTCTGTTACAAAAATACAATTATGGCTGACCTCAGCTAATGTCACACACGTGTACTTAGTTGAAATATCTGTCTAATACTGGAAAACGTCAATTCTCCTTCTTTTTGGTAACAACCAATCGTAATAAACTAATCCCACCTGTTCTTACCATTTCTTCTTTTTACCATGTAAAAATTAAATTATAAAAACTCTAACTCTGAAGAAAAAATTGTTCAGTTCTTCAATTTTGTTCAGTTCATTAATTTTATGTAAATTCTTTAATTGTAGTCAACTCATTTGCTCAATTCTATTATTCTTGTGTTGTAAATGAAACTTATTATATTTTATAAAAAGATTTTCGTTGAAAATTAATTGAAGTCTAAATCTCTCAACAAAGTTAAGGTCCACTATAGTGAAGTGGATACCTAGTACATTCAAGTTTAATTTATAAAGTCTATTTTATTTAATTATAAATATTTATTTGTGGTCTTCCTCAAATAAATATTTCGTAAAGTGTCAATGTCAAAAATAGGAGAGTTAAATACTCTTCTCCAAACAAATTTGAAAACAATTCAAACTATATCACAATCTAAGACCACTGTAATTAAACAAACCTTACCTCAAAACTTTTCTCTCACTACTCTTAGTGAAGAAGATAAAATTCCCTTACCTACATTCGAGAGTCTTCTCCCTTGTAGTGTAAATCCAATTCAAACTACTGTAATACCCGCAGTAGAAAATAATAATAATTTCGAAAATCCTCCTATAAATTTTGATACCAACTCCGAAAATTTAGAAATGGCTGTTGCAGTAAATGTTCGCCCTACTACCTATGCCCATGCTGCAGGAGAAGATATTATTTCTTTTCTGAAAAGCTTTGAAAATGAGGCAGAAGGATTTAATTGGGACGACACTATGAAATTCAAAAAAAATTAAAATCTCATTCTCTGGCACAGCTAAAACAATGTTTGAAGATAAAATTCTAGACCATGAGGACTGTACCACATGGGCTAATACCAAACCTAAAATTATTGAAACTTTTACCCGAACTAAACCTCAATTACGAGAACTTTTGTATGAAAGAAAATACAAAGGTGAAACAGATTTCCCTTAATATATGATCTTTGTCTCCAAAATTTTAAAAATAATTAAACCTGATATTACGGAAGAAAAAATTATTGAAAAAATTATTTCCAACCTTCCTGAAAAAGAAAAAGACTTCTTAATAAGGGAAAAACCGCTAACTCTAGCCCAACTAGATAAGGCTTTCTCAAACTACTTAGATTATAAGGATAAATTTTATGGACATTCCAACCCCTTCTTGCGTGCCAAGATGGCGGAAATGGAAAAATTAATAAAGGAATTACAAGCTGGAAAAACTAGTTCAGAGAAAAAATCAGTGAACAATGTTTCTACAGATCCTGATTTAAAATCGGAACTCGAAAAAATTTCTGCTGCTATAACAAATATGAATAAAAACCAAAATAAAGGTAATAATAATAATCCTAATAAAAATAAAAATCCCCAAAACTCAAACCAAAATAATAATCAGAACCGAAATAATAATAATTATAATAATGAACAGAATTCTAACCAAAATCAGAATTATAATAATAACCAAAACTATAATTCAAACCGGAATTATAATAATAATCAAAACAGAAATTATAACCAAAATAATAATTGGAATAATAATCAAAACAATTTCCAATACAATCGAAACCCAAACTATAGAGGGAAAAATTATAATCCTAATTTTCGATGGAATAATAATAATAACCAATATCGAAATAATTATAATGGATATAATAATAATTTTAGGAATGAAAATTTTATTCCTAATTACCAAAATAATAACTACCCAAATAATAATTACTACCCAAATAACCCCCAACCCCAATTTCCCCAACAAAATTTTGTAACTGCTAATACACAAACTGCTCCGGCTCCTTTGATGTATTCGCAGCCTGTCCCCAATCCCCAAATACAAACTCCCTCTCCCTCGGTATGTCAAAACACTTGCTCAAAAAACTAAGTTTCCATCTTGCAGCTGATTTATCAACTGTAAGGGATGCCACGAACAAAAGGTCAAAAACAGCTAACTGTGTAGCTGAAGGAGAATTTCCGAATAAGGCTAAGTGCATAGCCGAATGCAAATTCCACCTTCCATTTTCCATAAACGGAAAACAAATTGTTAGCTTAGTAGACCCTGGTTCAGAACAAACTATTGTTGATGAAAATGTTTTAAAAAAAGTCAATTTTAAAGAAATAATCTACCCAACCACTGTCAGATTCCGTGGAGCAGGCAATCAACCTTTAGAGGTCAAGGGGATAACCAATGTGACATTCTCTATCGATCATTGTGTTTATCCACATCCTGTATACGTAGTCCGAAACTAGGTGGAACTGGTCATACTGGGTTATGATTTCTTATCAACCCACAAAGCAAAAATTGACTTCAATAAAAATAAATTCACTTTGCCCTGCGGCATCGAAGAGCGAAGTTTTGATATGCCCCAATGCCACAATGATTTAATTATTAAGAAAGGAATATATGGTCTTAAGAAACCAATAAAATTATTTTCTCCCCAAACATTTTATATTAAGCCCAAAAGCGACATGGTAATCGCAACTCTTCCCAAAAATATGTCATTTGTTGAAAATGAATCAACTGAATACCTAACTGATTTTTATTTAAGTATTCAAGATGATACCGTGATGGCCTTTAACTACGGTGATAAGACACGCGAAATAACTCAAGGTGAATACCTTGGAAAATTTATCGTTGATGACGACGAAGATTTTGATATTTGCAAAATCGAAACTGTCAAAGAGGATTCTATCCTTAAAGATAATCATGGAAATACTATTCCAATAAACCCAAATTTAACAAGGGAACAAAAACAAAAGGCATTTAAAGCCATAAATGAATATATTGAAATTTTTACGGGAAAAACTGACCAAGTAACAATTGCGGATGTACCACCCCAACATGTTGAATTAGATGATTATTCACCATTAAGGTGCAAAAATTTTAAATTTTCACATGTTGAACACGAAGCTCTGCATAAACTAATCGATGATTTAGTAATAGCAGGAGTCTTCGAAAACAAAAATCAAAATTTGAATCCCCTATATTTGTTAAGAAAAAACCCGACGGAGTATACCGAGTTCTTGTAGACTATCGTAGGTTAAACGAACGAATTGTTATGGATAACAACCATGTCCCCTCGATAGACGTAATTTGGCCTCGGCTCCGAAATAAAAAATTTTTTTCCACTATTGATTTAAATAGCGGATATTTACAAATACCTTTAGATGAAGAATCTAAAGCGTATACTGGAATTAATGTAGACGGAATTGGATATGTCTACAACTCTACCCCAATAGGCTTAAGTATTTCCCCTTCAATCTTCCAAACTATTATGGATGATATATTCCACGATATTCTGTGGAAAAAAATGATTTGTTATTTAGATGATATTTGTATATTTGGTGAAACTTTCGAGGAATGCCTTGAAAATACTTCTGAAGTCCTTAAGAGACTAAAAAACAGAAACTTAAAAATTAAAACACCAAAATGTCAATTTTTTATGAATGAAATTGAAATTCTAGGGCATACTGTTTGATTTAACGAACTGTCCCCCCTAAATAAAAACATAGAAGCCATAAAAAATTTAAATGCCCCAAATACATTAAAACAATTAAGAGCATTTCTTGGTTCAATAAATTACCATAGAAAATTAATCCCCAATTTAGCAAAAATCATTGCTCCCCTTACCGACTTGCTAAGAGGAACAGACAGCAAATCGAATGCCCAAATTAAATTAACCTCGGAACATCTCAAAATTTTTGAAAAATTAAAAGAATTTATGATTACAAAACCTGTTTTGGCGATTTATGACCCAAAGCTCGAAACCTGTGTTGAGGTCGATGCTTCAAAAATTGCTCTCGGTGCAGTATTGCTCCAAACTAATCCCGAAACAAAACATAAACACCCAGTTGGCTATTTCTCAGAAAGAGTCCAACCAGCCCATGCTAAATTATGCTCATTCGATCTCGAAATGATGGCAATTACTAACGCACTGGCACATTTTTGTGGATATCTGTTAAGCCTTTGCTTTACAGTATACACGGACCATAAACCTTTGATCTACCATCAAAGATTTAATACCCCAAGCCCCAGGCTAATTCGATTAATCTCCAAATTAAATGAATATAGTTTTAAAATTAAACATATCGCTGGAAAAAATAATTGCATGGCAGACATGTTATCTCGTCCTCACAACGAACCAGACGAAATAATATTTGAACAAGGAGAATTTTTAGTAGGAAAAAAATATTCACTGGCTGAACCAGAAAAAAATATTAATGTAATTAAAAATCTTTGTATGATACAAAGAACTGAAAATACTTACCCAAATAACAATCCCATTAACACTACCAAAAACTCCCAAATGGTACCCTACTATTCTGCATTTTCTCCAAATCAGAATACATGGTTTTATACGAACCAATCCTCCTACCCTCCTTTACCCAACTCATCCTTCCCAGTTTATCAAATGATAGAACCGGCTTTGGCCAACAATATCACACATTCCCCAAATTGCCCAAATCTTCCAAACAATATTACAACAAATGTAATAACCCGCGCCTCTTCAAAAGAAGACACGAAAAATACCTATGACAAAAATGTCGAAATTTCTAAAAAAACTCCCAATGAAAAAAAACTATTAAACCCAGTCTCAAATATTACTGAGGAAGATCAAATCGATCAAATTGAAAATTCCTCTAAAACTTCCCAAAAACCCAAAGAGACACCAATCGAATTACCCCAAAATTTAAAATCCATGCAGGAAAATGATCCGCATTGGAAAAATGTTATTTCCTTACTAAACTTTAATGAAATTAAAAAGAATAAAAATTTATTAAAAAAATTAAATCGTTCTATTCAACTGTATTTTACAGATGAAAACGAAATTTAAAAAAAATTACCAACCCCGACTTCATCCTACGACGAAGCCGTGACTGTTATTCCCGAAAAATTAGTGCCACAAATTTTAAAAAAATCACACGATGATCCCCTACATGGAGGACATTTTGGAATTAAAAAAACAAAAAACAAAGTAAAATCTCAATTCTTCTTTAAAAATTTGACACAAAAAGTGACTGAATACGTAATGTCATGTCACGAATGTCAAATGGCTCAAAATTCCCCCCAACAAATTGGCCATTTGAAACATATACCAATTGAAAATCCAAAACCCTTCTCACACATTGAGATTGATTTTATAGGAAAACTTAATACAGACTACGAACACGGTTATGTACTCGTAGCTGTGGACAAAAGTACAAATTTTTGTGCTATTTGTCCAACTCCAAACCCAAACGCAGCATGCGTAATTAAATTATTAAAATTTATAAACCATACGTATGGTCCCCCATCAAAAATCTCTTGTGACAACGGAGCTCACTTTGCCAATGAAGCCGTCCGAAAATTTTGTAAAGAAAATAATATTACTTTAGTGTATTCATCGAAATATTCTCCCCAAACTCAAGGACTTGTAGAAAAAATTAACGGTGTAATTAAAAAATCACTCTCAAAATATCAACCATCTGACGAACCTGAATGGCTTGATACTTTGAAAAAAATTGTATTTGCCTATAATACAAGTCCCATTGAACACCTCAATAATAAAACTCCATTTTATTTATTACATGGATATAACCCAAAAATTAATTTACCCGAAATCCCAAATAATATTAATTCAACAAAACCTCGCGAGGAAGAAATTAAAACTCTCCTCGAAACACGAGAAAAATTTCCTGATCTTGCAAAAAAAGCATCGGATAAAAATGCGAAACATTATAACACACACCATAGAACAATGGAATTTAAACCCAATGACCTAGTTTTATTACGTCAATCTAAAAACGTAGCAAAAAATAAAATGAAGTTCACCGGACCACACAAGGTTATTAAAAAATTGAATGAACTAAATTATACAATCCGTATTAAAAATGCTGATAATACAGCATACGACGAAACAGTTCATGTACGTCGACTTATCCCATATTCGTCAAGAATTGACGATAATAAAATACCCGAAAACCTTTCCCCAACCCAAATCGTAGCTAAACCGAGGGGCCGCCCTCGTAAAATACACGAAAACCAGGGATGTGTACAGTCTAGTACCTGTCCCTAAATTTAGGTTAAGATTATCCCCTTTTTTTTCCTCTCCCCTCTCTCTCTCCCATTCCAAAAAAATAAATAAAAAAAATCATTGTAAAAAAATAGAAAATTTAATGAAACAAATCTTAAAAATAATAAATTTTTTTTACTTACCCTACTGCATAAAATCGGCCCAGGTATCGGCATAGCCCTCCAGGAATGTGCCCAAATTCTCACTGCTGGTGGAGCTGTTCGTAGTTGGCGGCATCGAACATTTGGAGTCGTTCAACTTGGTGGCTTCATCCTCGGTTCGAACGGCGGCTACATACCTTTGACTCGGCTCCCGAGTATCCGCTGCTGTTGAGTCTGAATGGAATGTATATACCAAATCTTCTTGCATTTGCCACCCTGTTCGGGCAGCAACTGCATTATTCCGCTCAGTAGCAGTATAGCGACGCTCAAACTCGAACGCCTCTACGGATACCGAGAGATTCAGCCTAGGACCAAAAGTTTGGTTGAAAAATTTCAAAAATTTGGTGGCATCAGGACTCATAACTCGACTCGTTAGCATATACGAATCAATATGAATAATTTTAACTCTGACGTATTCGTTGGAATACTGCGATATGCAAACTAATCCAACGAATAAGCCAGATAATACTCCCAGGTCCCGACGAACCCGGTGATCAACTTGACCACCGAGTATTAATCGGAGCCCGGTGGTTCCAAATTCAAAACTTAGACACCTCGGATAGAAGCATCTAAGTTCGAACAACAATTTTTGAATAATTTCCTCAGCCACCTTACAACTTTGAAATGGAACAAAATGTTCCCAACTAAACTGGTCCTGTTGCATTGACTCATCACCGAGCCTAAGTAGAGCGAAGGAACGTGCTAATTCTTCATCTTCTGTTTTCCCGGCAAACATATATGCGAGATTAAACAGCCGATGTGTAGCCAGGAAAAACTGGAAGTAACAGCCACACGATTGGTAGTGTGACACTTTATTTCCCAGCATATGAGAGAAACTCCATGTCTCATTTGCCTCGATCCGCCCTGTAGCTGCAAACACCCGCTCGTCGACCGAATTGAAGAATAAAGACATTTTTAAATAGTTTTTTTTTTCTTAAAAAACCGAATGAAAAAACAAAAAACAATAATAACAGAAATAAATAGGTAACAAATAAAATTAATAATAAAAAATCGCGAAAAATAAAACAAAAAAAAAATAAAAAAAAAAAAAAACTTTTTATATTAAAACAAATTTGAAATTAACAAACACTACCACTGGAACGTATACGACCAACCAAGTACGACAGATTAGGTAGAACTAATATTAAAAAAATTATTGACAATTACCCCTTAGTGCCTATGAAAAAAATAATTTGCTAAACAAACTAATTCCGTGTGATATCTTGGAAAAAATTAAAACGTAGCTGTACCATAAAATTGCAGCTGCTATCTAAAATGTATTCTCATTCAGCAGTAAACTAGATCGACATACAATGTTATCTTTGTTTCAGGAAATATGTTTTTGCCGATTGCTACTGTAATCCTTTACGTCAAAATTATTGCTTTATCAGCACAACGTACCTCAGCGGATTCGTATCGAATTACCACTGCATCAACAGGAGCTTACTTTAGCGAAATCAATAATATTCATGTTTACTCAAACTCAGCACCTATCCTATACTTTCTGAAACTTGATCTTTATGAATCAGCAGATAAAATTCTGGAAACTAAATTCAAATACCAAGAATGTAAAAATACCGAATGGAAAAACTGCAGATATGCAGAAATGGCTAAACGACTTAAAAACTCAATTAATATTCTTAAAAAACAAAACATTGCCCTCGTGCAAGACTTTTATACTAACCCCTTATTAATTCGAAACAAAAGAAGTATATTCACACCAGTTAGATCATTTTTTGGTGATGCATTAAAATTTTGCTGCCGCGTCTTAAATTTCAGAGACGGTAGAAATTTTCTGACAAATGAATTATCCCTAAAAAACGAATATGAAATTATAAAAAATAAACTATTCCAAGAACATATGGCTCTTGTGAATACATCATCAAATTTAGAAAATTTTATTTCCCATACAAATAAATACATGTCCGAATTTGTTAAACATACTAACTCATTTGAACAAAACTCTTTGGATGAACATGAATTGTTACTTTCCCTAAACTATCTACAAGGTTTTTACGACAATTATCTCGTAAATACCTTTCGTTTGTCTAACATTCTTTCTTCTTGTAAAAACCACATAATCCCCTCAACTATAATATCTAAAATAATTTTGGAAAAAGATATTTTCTCACTCCAAAGCAAAATTAAAAACCTAGATCTTGATCTAGCAATCCCACTTCATTATTTATCAAACTATTATCATGCAGATTTGGTAAATTGTAATTTTTTTAATGATTCTTTAGAAATTGAAATTAAAATCCCACTAAAAAAATTAAATTCCAAATACGAAGTGTTTGACTTCATTCCATTAACTTTCAGAAGTCACTCTAATGAACTATGTAACTGGGATCAAGAAGCCTCGATTCTAATCCATGAGATACGATCAAACACTGTGAGATATATCTCTGGAACGAATCTCCACTTCTGTAACCCAGATAAGCCACTTTGTTACCTTCCATCTAATCGAGGAAGCAACAAACTGTCTTCTTGTGCTAAAAACCTATTTTTCCAAAATTTAAACAGAAATTTATTACAATCCTGTTCTTTTAAATGTTCTGAAAATAACAATCAAACTCTGGTCCACCCAATTGGACATACGAAATTTGCCGTGATAAATTTCAATGCACTTATTGCAACGAACTCTATCACGAAAACTTCGGAAAAATTAAACATTAATAATTCCCTACCTGGAACTTTCATCCTAGAAGTTCCTTGCCATATACAAATTGAAGACATCAATCAAAAAAATGAAAGTACTATGATTATACCAACAGAAACCCCTTGTCTTACATCTTCGATGGAAGAATCTATTAAAATCGAAAATCATTTACCCATCCTTTGGACCTACTTTTCAGATCCGGATGAACCGTTTGATATTGCTCTTGACTTATCAACAAAAAAATTGTATAACCCTAATTGGAAAAACTTTGTACCTCATATAACCCCAATAAACCAACTCGAAAATAAAATAAAATCTTTTGAATTAAAAATCACAAATATAGACCTTGATGATAACTTTACCTTAATAAACATGATATTTCTCTTATGGCTTATAATCATAACTATTACGCTTATTTTTATAATCATTTCAATTGTTTATTTTCCTAAGAAAGTATTTACTCCTACTCAAACTTCTAGCATTATACAAAAATTAACGAAATACGACGAAACTAGTTTATAAGATGTATTATAGTAAACTAATATACTTTCGCGAATTTCGTGTAATATTTCTAATACTATTAAGCTTATATAATAGAAAAAATTTTTTTTTTACTTTTTCTTGATTTCTTTATTATGATTGGACGTTAAAAAATTTTTTTTTTCCCCTTTTTTTTTTATCCCCCCGGAGAATTGTGTAACGAATATAGACGAACATTTTTTAAAATGTCCGCCTATATTTTTACACAGACGAATTTATCCGTCTTATTTTTTATTTTCTCACACTTTTTTTATTCTTCTTCTTCTTAGTACAAACCTAACAGGAAATGGCATCGTCTGAATTCGATGAAAAATTGTCTCTGTTACAAAAATACAATTATGGCTGACCTCAGCTAATGTCACACGTGTAACTTAGTTGAAATATCTGTCTAATACCGGAAAACGTCAATTGTCGAAATAAAAATGTTGAAGTAAAAACAAATCAGAAATTTTAAATATTACATTAATATTTCCCCACAGTGAGATATTCCAAAATTCACTATGGGGGAGAAAAACCAGAAGGAATAAGCCCAAGGTTTGTCTTCTCCGAACTCGTGTGCTATTTCATAATAAGAAGTCTAAAAAGATCGAAAATTACACCATTTTCTTTTCCCATTTTTCCCTTATTTTCTCGGAACTTTTTACCCCATTTTGAAAACCTACATCCTCAACCACCAAATTCTCCTACCATATGTGACCAAGTTAGCCCGACATATTGTTAAACAAAATAATTACAAGTGAAAACAAAAAATACCGGTTTATTCGGAAACAGAAGAAACATACCTTTGTTTTTCAAAACACAGTAATATTCATGTTATAGAATTGGACGAGGTATTTTGAAGCGGACAACAGATTAACAAAATATAAAAAAGAAGATGAATTAACCACAAAGTTTCATCAAAGTGAATTTTTTTATACAATGTTAAAAGCAAAATTATAACAAGAAAATTTGTAGGTCTTTCTAAAGTGAAGGTACCAAACGGAGTGATTTCTTCTTATCTTGAAAACTTAGAGCTAGCCCAAAAGTTCACAAGAGAAGGAGAAATCACTATATCAAATTCCATTTTCGATAGCAAGTTAACAAAAGAAACAAGCCACGGGCAGAAATGGAAGATGATATTGGGAAAAAACGTCGGGTAATTAAACTCCATTCTTCAGAGAAGAATGTAATAAATTATCTGGTTTCAAAATTTTACAGATACTTCAAGTTAATGGAACTCTAAATAATTTGTTTGCTGAGCTTGACGCACTTTATGAAAACCACCATTTTTCAGTTTTGCTGATATGGATTATCTGTTACTGTAAAGTGATTTTACTCAAATTTGAAAGTAATTTCTGCTGTGGGAACTCAGTTGTACTTTGGACCTGGATCATTTGCTACTGTAAGTTGTTCAGTTTTTGTTCAACACTGTTGAAAGATTCTTCATTTGCTGAAATTTTGAGAGATTTGATAACTGAACATTGTTTGTTTCATCACCGTTTCATTCACCATTCACCATTCATCATTTTTCTTGAAGTGGATCATCATTTTTTGATCAACAAACAGCATTTTTTTGAATGAATCCTGTTGTTTGTACTTTGTATGTCTGAAGAAGACATGAGATTATTTCGATTATTTTCTCACAGTAAAATTCCACACTCTTATAAATAGGTTTGGGAAGAATTTGACGGTTTTCCGCAGATCACGGGTAATATATTTTTTGAAAATTTTTGTATATACATTTATTTTATGTACCGTAGGTGTATTTGAGGATGTATATTAGGTAAGTTTATGGGACAATGATGATCATAGAATTTACATCCTATACTCATGGGAGACATAGCTAATATTTAAAGTTTTATTTAAATCTGGTAAGAACTTAGTGCAAGTATCACTGGAATGAATTCTTTCCTCTTAATTAAAGTGTGATTTAAAGTTTTTTGAATGGTTAAGCATTGGTGTGAGTTTGAAAATTGTCCCACAAATTGTACTGGCATCACTCAAATTTCAAAATCAGATCTTCAAAAATTAGAAATTGTCTTAGAAGATGAAGAACCAACAGGAATAAATGTAAATATTGTGGATTTTCTTAGTTTCAAAACATTTAGTAGGGAAATTCATCTTGAAACTTTTTCAGTCGATATTAGTGGGGTTATTGAAAATAAAAATGGCACTTATCATGCCAATTTTTTTGGAATTGCAAAAAATATATTTACTGGTCAATTTTTAAACTATCCAGAAGGATTTGAAATTTTTGTCAAACCAAGTAAAGAAGAGAAATGAGATCTAGATGAATGATAAGAGATAACCCAAACCTCATATCCAGATGATTCATTTTGCAAATGTCGGATTAAGATGCGTTGCAAATAGAAACTCCCACTGTGGATGAACTGATTATAATTATGAAATATTTGATTCACTTTAATCAGGCCATATGATTCTATTCAAAATCAGCTATGTACATTGTCATATTAAATAATGTAATAAATCATTTATCTACACTGATATTTATAGCCAGAGGTGAGATAATGTTTCAATTTTGTTTCTGTTAACTGTATTTCTAATGTTACTGACCCTAAAACTGTACTGTGATTGGGTACTAGTATTCAGTTGTCAGTTGGTTTGTTATTGATTCAGGTATAAGTAACTTACAAATTTTGGTTCTGCTTTGTAACACTATTACATATTTCTTATTTTGTTACAATTACTTTAGTGTAACATTACTCAAAATTTTGCTTTTTTACTTTAGGGTTTTGTTTTTGCAAATTCAGGTGGGTAAGAACCTAATTTTACATAATTCAAATTTTTGTGCCCTCTCTCACCTTTAAAGCATATGGAAAAAAATTAAATTAACTGAAAATGAGATCTATTAGTTCCATTAAAAAAACCTTATTGAAGGTCTGAAGAACAAATAAGGTATGGAACAAACAGCTCCTATACTCTGTTCACACTTAGAAATGTGCGTCATCAGAATCTTAATAGACATTAGCTTTGTTTGATAGGATTACAATAAATTACACTAACCTACACTGGTAGAGACATTCCACAAATATTCAAGTAAAACTAGGCGCAAAGTCCCATAACATTCCTGCTTTTGTAGAATCGCCCTCCTGGTGTAGGTTGGTGTAAGTTGGTGTAGTCCTATTAAACAGAGCTATTGTGATTAATTGGGGAAAAAAGAAAAGGTATCAATGCACGTTGTTAAACGATGATAAGCATCATTTTGGCAGTAAAAAAAATTGTTTTTCAAGTAGACAAGTGTGGATATAGTTCATATTGTCACATACAATGTGAATAGAGTATAGGTGAAAAATTTTAAAAAAATTTACTTTTTATAATTAACAGAAATAAAACAAGATTATTTTATTTCTATTATGGTATTGATATTTAAAAAAATGAAAATGTCATTATGTTACTGATGGCACTTTCAGTCTAATTTTATTTTCTTTATAACAGTAATAACATAAATAAAAACACAAAAGTAGTGTTCAATAATAAAGTTTATTCACAAATGAAGTACAGCAGAACAAAGTAGAACACAAAAATTTGCTTGACGAATCATCATGCAGTGTAACCTGATATAAGAGAGTAAAAATGTACCCAAAATTCCAAAAATAAATATCATGGTGTTAGCAGTGTGATCATGTAAAGTGCGAGGGAAGAAGGATTGTTCCTCCATACCCCCATACCCCTTCAGATATGAGCAGCAGTGTCGAGAAATTTAATGATAAAAAATTAGGAAAAAAATCATAAATACAAATTATGCAAGGCACATATAAAAAAATGACTAGGAGAATAAAAGGTAAAATATGTTTCAAAACCACATTAATAAGTTAATGAAATTATAAATTAATATACTTTCAGTCCAATTACAATTTTGTGCTGAGTGACTACATTGTTCGATATTTTCAAATGCCAATTTAAAATTTTTTTCTGTGGTTGTGGTTGTAATATTGACAAAATTACGAATGAATGAGTGATAACTGAAACTGATGACAAATGATATTTAAGATCTTTATGAATTATGAAATAATGAATTAAGAATAACTTGATCTTGACTCCAGTCCAAAATGAGGAGATTTCTCAAACATAGTTCACATACATCTATATCTACAACTACATCAACAATATCAAGTAAATACCCTGACTTACTTTGCTTCCATTATTCTTTTCCTTGAATTTATAAAATTAAAATTTATATTTTATTTTCATAGTTTTAAATGACAACAATTCAGATGAGCCATTTGCAAAAAATTTTCATCAAATTTTATAAAATATCGATATAGTATCGATATTATCGATATTTTCCCACAAATATTGATATCGTATCAATACAAAAAAAATCTATATTTGACAACACGAATTTTGCTGCAGTGGACTATTCTACTAATTTCTAGTCATTTATCTTGCAAGGGCGCATTCAGAAAGGTTATTGGGAAGGAAAAGTGTTACCTGTTGTATTTAGAAAGGTAATTCTGTACTTGGGATAGTAATTTTTTTCCCCAACTCCGGAGACAGGAAAAATAATTTTCAGAGGTAACTTCATATTATAATTTTTTATGACCAGGAAGATAAAAGTTTCACACCACATTACATCACACTTATCCTACTTGGTAAACACAATCCAAATTAGTTTGAGGAGATTTTATTTTATTACAACAAATTATATGAAGTTACTTAGGAGAATTATTTTCCCTCCTCTAGAGTTGTGGAAAAAAATTACTCTCCTGAGTACCAAATTACCTTTCTGAATGCATTGGGTAACACTTTTCCCTGCCTGGTAACCTTTATGAAGGCACCCCTGGTATCATTTCTGAACACATCCCTTTCAGAACATGCCCCTGGTAATATTTCTGAATATGCCCCAAGAGAGGAATAGCCCCTCTTGGTTTCACCCTTCGAGGATATATATATATATATATATGATAGAGATGAAATTCTGCTATTTTTCAATGCGATTGACTGTATTTAACATCTACACCGAGCATGTGTATATTGGCATACAAATTACCCCCATCAATCAATATCAATCAATCAGAATAATCAGATTCTCTGGAATGGGGAAATTTGTACACAAGTGTTTACAAAAAATGTAGGGGTGATTTTTTCTTATAATAAAATTTATAGAAAGCAAAATACGTTACATTGGCAGTGCCATCCATAGGTGTGACACCAAAACCACTATGACATCATCTTTGTCATATATGTATATATCCTCGAATGTTTCACCCTGGTGTCAACACTGTGTGGCAAATAAAACAAACCTATTATAATGAAGACTCGAGCCCTTCGAGGATATATATATATATATATATGTGATGGAGATAACGAGGAACAGTTTTAATATGGGATTGAGTGTCCAGACAATAGATGCTGCATGCTGGCATACAAAGTGTCCCAGACTCTACACTCCAACCAATCAGAATCCCAAATTGGTGTAAAAGTGAGGTACTTCGTACGCCATTGTTTATTGTTGTTCTACATTCTACCTACACTCGCTCACAAACCTTTAGCAATACTACATTCGATAACTTATACTAACACTTTCAGGTTGTACAAACAACCATAACTTTTTTCTCTCATTCACTTATGAATGCTGAAACTTATTTCCCACTCAAACTTTAATCTTGTTATGGAGGGAGATCGCTCAACTGCCTCAAACTTGTAAATTATATTTCCGTTTAATGCATTATAGTTGTGAGAATAAACGGTGGAATTTTCAACGGATCACCATACACGAACTACGATGATGAAGAACTTAAAAATGACGATTCGATGAAACGATGACTAGAAGCACACATTACGACATATAAAAGAGAAGACTAGATACTTTGAATGTTTCACGAACTTTTATTAAAAAACACCATGAAAACATACATGTTAATTCATCGACGAGAGATGAGCGACGAGAAGGCATACAAAACATATAATCACAGTTGAGTTACAAACACAAATATCACAGATTAATAATAACAACAAAAACAGTGTTGCCACAACATGTGATGTGCGAGAATAAGTGGCTATCGAATATTATAATTTGCCATTATTCTCACACGCCTCCTCAAATTATACATATTCGATTACGATTAAAAAATGGTAAAAATAAAAATAAAGTTATTAATCTAATACTGTCATTACAACACAGAATGACAAAAAAAAAAAAAAGGTCAACAAACGATTAAAAACAAATAAGTAATCACAAACAAGAATATTAACATACAAAAGAAAAAATGGTATACATAAACAAAAAGTTACGTTAAATTCAACAGTCTACAAAATTCGGTAAATTTGGGCCTCGGGCAGCCCTTTGTGAACATATCAGCCAACTGTCGCGAAGTTGGCACGTACAAGTATCTAAATTCTACATCTACATGACTGCACACAAAACGGTACCTTACGTCTATATGTTTTGACCTACGAGTATTCCACTTGCCGGAGTGCAACAGAGACAGACAGCTCTGATTATCCTCATAGATTACAGCCCTGTCAGCAACTTGGATGCAAAAATCACCTAGTAGATACTTCAGCCATATGGACTCAGTGGTAGCATCGCATATTGCGATCAACTCACTTTCAGTGCTAGATAAAGCCACTGTTGGCTGCTTCTTGCTTGACCAGGACACCAGTGACCCGTAGACAAAGGCACAGTATCTGGTAACTGACCGTCTTGTGTTAACGCAGTTGCCCCAATCGGCATCGGAATATGTTTCCAATATACTGCCGTTACTCTTATCATCACGTAGAAAGATTAATTTTTTGTCCTTGGTGGTTATCAAATATTTCAGAACCCGCAGAAGATACTTGCAGTGTTCATTCGTGGCACAGCTGGAGAATTGGCTGAAATACGATATTGCAAAGCAAATATCGGGCCGTGATCCTAACATTAAGTACATCAAACATCCCACGAGCTGTTGATACCGGTTATTTAAAACACTATCACACGCATTGAGGTCCCTGTCCAATTGGAGTCCGGGGTCAATGGGTGTGTAGGTTGGTGAGCAATTTTCTCCACCAAAACGTCTAGCAACAGACTCGATGAGAGCCCTCTGCTCAATCTCCAGTATGGCCTTCTCCCGATTGTAGCTAATATTCAGACCCAAATATTTTCTGACCTCTCCAAGATCCTTACATTTAAAACGTTTATTTATTTCATTTTTGAAAAAAGCAATTTTTGCCTTATTATTGGAGCTAATGAGGACGTCGTCAACGTAAGTGAGCAAGTAGACGACCGTATTGTCAGTCCTACTTTTATAAACATACAAGCAGTCATCAGCCTTACTCTGCTCAAAACCAAGAGCAACCAGAAACTCGTTAAATAACGTGTTCCAAACTTTAGGCGACTGCTTCAGACCATATATAGACTTATTCAACTTCAAGACATTATTTTTCTTATCTATTTTCGTTTCAATTCCCTCAGGTATTTCGAGGTACACGTCTTCAGACAGAATTCCGTTTAAAAAGGCACTGCAGATATCTATTTGCTCTATATAAAATTTCATTTTATTACTGACAGCCAAGAGAGTCCTCACAGTCGAAAGCTTTGCCACCGGCGCGTATACTTCATTAAAGTTGAAGCCTTTTTTCTGTTGACATCCTCTGGCGACCAGTCTCGCCTTATAGAGTACCTCATTATTCATATCGTATTTTTTATTAAATACCCAACAACATGTGATGGTAGGAGCGTCCCTTGGACGTTTGGTCACCCACCAGGTCTGATTTGAATTCAGGGCACTGATCTCCGAAGAAATAGCCTCCCTCCACATCCGACCATCCGGTGCAGCATTCGCCTCCTCAAACGTCAAGGGAATGCCGTCCTCAGCTAGGTAAATATTTCCTGCAGTCCCATCACATTCAGCCGTTGCACCTGACAGATAATCCAAATTCACGTCACCATCGACTTCAATGTTCTCAAGATTCGATTCGGTGACCTCTACAAAAATATCATCGTTATTATTATACTTACTAGAGTCCTTGGCACCTATTTTACTTTCAAAAAACTCAACATCACGTGACAAACGTACCTCCTTAGTAGTCACATTGAGTAGTCTGTAGCCACAGGGCGAATAACCGACCATTACAAGTTTCTCGCTTTTATTTTTAAATTTATTTGAGTCATGTTTGAAGGACAGCATATAAGCGTCACATCCAAACGTCCGTAATTTATTATAATCAAACTGTTCGTTGAACCATCTTTCATAAGGAACAAAATCTTTATTTGTGGGGCAACGGTTCACGATATATACGGAGCACAATATGGCTTCCGTCCAATATATCTTTTCAAGACCGTTCTCGAACAACAATGTCCTCACCCTTTCACACAGTGTCCTGTTCATCCTCTCAGCCTTTCCATTTTGCTGAGGGCAGCCACCAACAGTGGGTTCGACAACAATCCCTTTTTTGTTACAATATGATTGAAAATTCGTGTTTAAGTATTCTGTGCCTCGATTGCACCTGAGTCTTTTAACATTGTAGCCGAATTTATTCGCTACCATCTCATGATAAATTTTAAATTTCGAAAAGGCTTCTGTCTTACTCGTCAACAGGTACACACAGCAAAAATTTGAATAGTCATCGATAAAGGTCATAAAATACTTCACTCCATTATATGACGGAGGATTTATCGGGCCACACAGATCGGTATGTATCAGTTCCAAAGGCCTACTTGTTTTTCGTTCGTGCCTCAGGAACGGTTTCCGTTTCTGTTTGCCCATAACACAGGGCTCACACAGCAATCCGCGGTTAGTGTCAACATTTGGTATCAAACCCCTAGTTGACAATAACCTACCATCGTTTACATTCAAATGAGCAAGTCGACGGTGCCACACAGTCAGTGGGCTAGGTTCATCTTCAGACATCAGATTGCATGACTGGTTTGATATTTTCAAAAAATCAATCGTGTACAAATCCGAGTCAACGCTCACACCAGTGGTCACGATTTTACCACTGCAGCGTTGGATGACCTCAACAGACTCCTCTCGAAACAGAGTGTCGAAACCCGACTTGCTCATGCGCTTAACGGACAGCAGATTCTGTGGCAGCTCCCGAGCATACCTTACATTTTTCAATTCTATTGCGATGCCATTCAACAATTTCAATTTTACAGTACCGACCGACGTGACAGCAAGCGAGACTCCTTTCTTCGCGACACAGATACTGTAGGGTTTTATCAAATCTAAATAGTCACTGAACAGGCTTATATCATTTATTAAGTGAATTGTGCATCCACTGTCCACTACGAAAGTGATACGAAGCATCGAATTTACGTTGCTTTCAGCATCAATGAAATCATTTATTTTATTATTATTATTATTCTGCAATGTAAAGCTGTAACCCTCTTCAGAGCGATTGTCATTTGAATTAAAATTATCATTGCACATTTGTGCTGAGTTACGATTATTATTATTATTATTATTGGTACCATGGTCGTTAGTACGATTTCCATTATTATTATTAACGTTATTACAATTATCCGTACTGTTATTATTTCTATTTTTTGCATAGCAATTACGTGCTATGTGACCGATTTTGTTACAGAAATGGCATTTTATATTTGAATGCCCATTATCATTGCCAAAATTCCGACCATGTCCATTTGAATTATTATTCCCATTATTATTATTAGTATTGCTCTGTGCGTTTGAATTCCGGTTATTGTTGTTATTATTAAAATTATTATTACCTCCGCCTCGATTATAACCATGATTGTTTCCCCGATGTTGGGACCTACCACGATTGAAACGATTATTACTATTATTATTATTATTATTACCGGAATTTCGTCCACCATTCGTGGTGTTGCCAAAAAATATGTTCTCTTCACCAGTGGCCACCACCGATGAAGGTTTTTGAGGAGCTGAATATTGAGAATTACTTCTCATCGTCGATTTACTATCCAGGGACAGCTCACGTTGAAAGTTGTTCAACCTCATGAACACGCCATCCCAGGTTATGACTTCAGCATCCTCTAACACCACTTTGATAGGACGAAACTCCGCTGGCAGCGAACGTAGCAGTACCAGTACAAATTGTTTGGTGGTAGTCAGGTCCGCCAACTCGGTCAATCGTCTACAGCGGGCACGAAAATCAAGCAAATACTTTTGTAAGTCAGAACCAGAAACATACCGTTTTGTATACAGCTCAGCTCGTAAATCCATTAGCGTCCGGTCATTTCCGCTATCAATCAGGTTCGTCAGCGCGTTGAACATCTCCTTCGCGGTTGTGTAGGTCTGGATGATTTCAAGGTATTCGTCCGTCATGTTGTTGGCTATCAGGAACATCGCCTTAGCATTCTCCTTCGACCATGCATCTCCCCTATTTCGAACAGTTGGCAAAGAATCAAAGATTATGTTACCCAAAGATTCCTTTGCTAACAGCAGCTCCATCCTGAACTTCCATGTCCGGCCATTCTGCCCATTGAACGGCTCGATAGTGTTCTGCTTTCGAATGTCCATCTCGTGATCAGGCTACGACGATCAGTTGCACCGCGAATCAGCGACTTCAGCAACCTTTCAGATACGTCGACCAACGAATAAACACGAACGAGATCCCAGGAACATCGAAAAAATATGAACACTTTTTAAAAAAAAAAGTTACAAACAAGGCATGGTACTACTTGGGAGTGGTGAACAAGATTCGACAGCACAACTCTGCATACTCAGAACAATGGCGACCACGTTGACATCCAGGTACCTGGGCCCATAACCTGTGAGAATAAACGGTGGAATTTTCAACGGATCACCATACACGAACTACGATGATGAAGAACTTAAAAACGACGATTCGATGAAACGATGACTAGAAGCACACATTACGACATATAAAAGAGAAGACTAGATACTTTGAATGTTTCACGAACTTTTATTAAAAAACACCATGAAAACATACATGTTAATTCATCGACGAGAGATGAGCGACGAGAAGGCATACAAAACATATAATCACAGTTGAGTTACAAACACAAATATCACAGATTAATAATAACAACAAAAACAGTGTTGCCACAACATGTGATGTGCGAGAATAAGTGGCTATCGAATATTATAATTTGCCATTATTCTCACAATAGTATTTCAAACTAATTTGTTTCTTTCCTTGGAAGTAAGCCTCACTTCATTTATAAACAAATGCTCGTGGTGAGATTTTCCTCTAATCAGATATTTAGATAGAAGTACACGTGTTTGTAGATGCACTTTCTATAGGTTGGACACCGAAATTGCCCATGTGTCGTCTCCATCATATATATGTCCTCGTCGCTTGGGCCTATATTCACAAACGTCACTTTAACTAAAGATACTACAGTCTTGATTAGGGAAATACGCCATCTTGTTTCACAAATGAAAAGTAAACAAGGTTTGTTTTACATAATCATCAGTGTGTTGATGTAGTTGAGAGAATTTTCTTTTTTAATATTATTTTTCATATTAATTTTAAAATATTTTCAAGTTGATATGATATTGTGGTTTTAGGATAAACCAGTTATTGAAGTTATTCCAGCTTTATTTCACCTGTTTATAAAGTATAGTTAAGAGTGTAGGTAGCATAAAACTGATAAGTATGTTCGTATTTGATAATGTTACAGTTTTTTTTTATGTGAAATTGCAAAAAGATATTCAACAAAGCTCCATTAATTAAAATAAACTAAAAATTTATCCAAAAAACCACAATAAACCCTAATAGTTTTCAATCTAGTACAGTAAAACTTGGTTACTTGCAACCTCTGTAAGTGGAAAACTGGCTATCTGAAAGAAATTGACTGGTCCCTAGACTTACCTATCTTTTTCTTAAGAAATTAATCTCTTTTACTGAAATGGAGTTTCATCTTACCAGGTTTAAGTGGAATTGTTTTAA